>WBNM01022812.1:136942-150014 GCA_013399055.1 Ramphastos sulfuratus | reverse complement strand
AACTGCACACAGTACTCCAGATGGGTTCTGAGGAGAGCAGAGCAAAGAGGCAGAATCCCCTCCCTTGCCCTGCTGCCCACACTGCTCTTGATGAAGCCCAGCACTCGGTTGCTGTCTGGGCTGCGTGCACACACTGCTAGTTAATTAGAAAGGTTAGATGGTAGGTTGGACTTGATGCTCTCTCAGAGGTCTTTTCCAACCTGGTTAATTCTATGAGGGGGCAAAAGCAGACTTCACTTAGGGGATGATGTAGAGGAGACTTAGATACTAAATGAGAATCTTGCTCTACTGCGTTCTGCCTGTGGAATTGTCTCTAATGTTATGTTGTTCTTGCCAGGTGGACTTGTTCAAAAAGACTCTTTTGTTAATTCCTATTCACCTGGAAGTCCACTGGTCCCTCATTACTGTGAACATCCCCAGTCGAATTATTTCATTTTATGATTCCCAAGGCATTCATTTTAAGTTTTGTGTAGAGGTAAGTGATGGCTGTGTCTGCAAAGCTTGGACCGTTGAGGATTTTTAAATAAAACACACACCCTGCTTTTTCTTTTCAGCTTTAAACTTTAAATGCAGTGTGTCTGTTGTCCTGCCGTGTATGAAATGAGAATCAATTAGTCCTGCTGAGGAGTCTAAAGCACAGACCTCGAGGGTCACACCAGAGCTGGGAGTTGAGGGTCAGATTGCCTATTGCCTAATTAGCCTGACCATGTAATCGGCACACCTTTTGTGGCTCTGTCTTGTCACTCCCACAAAGAGCAGGGGGCTCGAAGCCAAGTGCCATAGGGAAGCAAACTAGCCAGGAAGAGAATATGGCAGTTCTTTAAACTGCTGAGAGACTTGTGTTTAGGAAATATTAAATTGTGGTACTTTTCGGGGGGAGTTTGCCTGAGTGAGAGAACAGGTCTGAAGATGCTGTAATGCTGCCCAGCGGGGTTTATGTGTTACTCTGCTGTTAACAGTGTGTTGCCTTTTTCCTCCATCTGCTTTGGTACGGGGTATGTACCTCTGATTATAACCCAGCAACCTTTCAAAGCTGCAGCTTGAGCACTGGAGTTAAATTATCAGTCTTCCTGGTGAAAAAGCAGCCTGAAAATTTTTACTGGAACTAGCAAATTGTAATGACCATCTTACAAAAGCTAATTTTGTCAACTTAATTGCTTGCTTGATGCAGTAGCCCTTTACTTTTAACTGTGTGTAGTTGTTGGCTTACAGAAGAGTAGTAATTATTGTACCCAGGAGAGTTCCTAGCTAGGACTTCTGAATGAAGATACCATTTTCCTGCTGGTGTTTGCTGAGGATGAGGCTAATGTTTGTTCTGGGAGCAAGAGACCTCATGCTCTCCAGCTTCCGAACTTGCAGCTAAACCTGGGATCAATCTCAGCAGCCCTAGTCGCTCCTACAGTCTCACTAAGTGGCCTCTCCCATCTTGCTTCAGCAAGGCATTTGCACTTAAATGTCTCACAAACACAAGAGACTTATTCTTGCCCCTTGTAGGGGCAGGAGGGCCAATACCCAGAACTGCACTGTGATCCACCCACTGAGGTGAATGGTAGTGTGCTAGAGTGTGTTTAAATTGTGCCATAAACCAGCAGCCTGTTTACAGAGAAGTAGAAGGATTTGCTTAACCCAGGACCACGGGCTCATTTATCTTGCTTCCTTCTCTTAGCTTGTGTCAGACTATTTTTTCCTCTATGTCACTAAAACTCTCCCTGGAGCTTTGTTGATTAGCTGCAGAACTGAAAGTGTTGTGTATTGAGATTCAGGCAGGAAAATGCCATCATGCCGAGCATAAGGGTCTTGGTGTCAGCCAAGTAAGCTGGAAGGGAACATGTGCCAGACTGTGCTTTGTCTCCCTGCTTGTGCGAGGGCACTTTGAGTGCCACAGCTGGTCTAGTATTTGATATACCAGTGTTGGGTGAGGGATGTTAAAGCTCCTCTTGATAGGCCAAAGTGAGCCTTGGTGGTAAAAAGCACAGTACCCACCAGAATTCATTTCTGTACCTTTAGATCTGAGCTCAGCTAATGCTTAATACCTGAAATTTGTCCTCACTGTCAAAAGGATACAAGCAAACATATCAATGTCTCTCTCTTGTTCTTTGGCTGGTGAATAATATTGCTGCTTTTTTCCCCTTTCCTTTTTAAAGAACATTCAAAAGTATTTGCTGACTGAAGCAAAAGAGAAGAATCGCCCTGAGTTTCTTCAGGGTTGGCAGACTGCTGTGACAAAGGTAAACGGCAGCACTTCGAGCCCTGGAGTCTGACTTTCTGGGAGATTTCAGGGGACTGCATCTAAACCTATGTATTTGTACAAGTACTAAATTGTTTTATGCTGACCACATGGAGTGTGCTAGAAGTGACACAAATGGTTCCACGTGGCAGTCAGAGCTGTCACTCATTCAGCTCCCGCTAGGTCTCTCATACTTTCTGCAGCTGACTGATCTGAAGCTAATCTCTGGACAGTTAAATACATATGCAGCAAAACCTGTAGCCGGTGCCCATATTGGCACAAGGTCAAGAGCTAAATGAGCTGGAGACTCAGCTTCCTCACTTCTGTCAAAAGGACTGTGCTGAACTGTACCAAGTGGATGGGATTTTTGTGAGGGAATGAACAGGGTAATGCTGCTACTGCCTATATTTCTTATTTGCTGTGGATAAAGGGCTTTGGTCTCAAGGGCTGTTTGTGGCACATTCCATTTGATCACAAGTAAACAAAGTCTGGCAACAATAAAAAGGACTAACTTGTATGTAGTGTAAATGAGGGAATGTGTGATTTGCGTAGCCATCCCATAATGTCTTCAAAGGCATAAAACAGGTCATTGCACACTAGACATACTCCCAGCAGCTCCCTTCTCGCACAGATTTATTTTTAGAAGCTGATACAGTGATGAAATGATTCCTCTCTGTGCCCGTGCACACCCTGTGCAGTCAGAGTCTGCCCTGTGTTCTGTGAGGTTAGATGATCAGGGAGTTGAGGAACAAGAAGGACCTTTTCTCTTTGAGTGCCAAAGACATAGCAGCACTAGTGAGTGGGACTCGTTAGCTCCATGTACCAAAATTGAGCATGTTTGAAGAAATAGCTGAGGTTGAAAGTTACCATTTGAGAGGCTGCTTTGCACGGTCTTGTTGCCTGACAGTGAACCACTCCTCAGGTTCTTCAAGACCCCTTCATGTGGCTGGGGTGAGAGACCCACTGCTGGTAGCAAGGGTGCTGAGAATAATCTTCCTCTCGGCCTGTGTGACTTTGCTGATACAGTTTGGTGCTGTGTAAAGCAGATAATGCTGTCCAAACATTTATTTAAACTAATTGAGAAGCTGTTCTGTGCAGGTCAGTAAAAGAAAATAAACTTGAAAGAAAGATTTGTAATTTGTTTTCTGCCCTACACTATATATTTTTCTAAATGTTAGATGTTATTCTAGCAAGGTGTTGAGTGTCACCTTGCAAAAGTTGAGAGCAGAGTAAGTAATTACAAGTCCAGTTCCTAGTGCTGCAGAACAGGATACCAAATTCTTTTGCTGAATCTTTCTGGTGTTTAAGCAGGACTCAGAGAATGAAAGGATAAGTAAAGATCTAATATGTTTCTTCTTGTTTCTTTTCCTCTCAGTGCATTCCACAACAGAAAAATGACAGTGACTGTGGGGTTTTTGTGCTCCAGGTAAGACTACTGCCTCTCAAAACTCAGTGGGCCTGTGTTGTTCGTGTAACGTCCTATTTTTTCAATCAAGACTTTTCCTTTTCCTCAGTACTGCAAGTGCCTCGCCTTAGACCAGCCTTTTCAGTTCTCCCAGGAAGATATGCCCCGAGTGAGAAAAAGGATTTACAAGGAGCTGTGTGAACGCCAGCTAATAGACTAATAAAATGCAGCCAACCTAATTTCTCTGGCATTTCTGACAAGTTGCAGCTGGTGTTTGTGTACTTGAATTTCTGAAAACTTCCGTGAATTTTGAGCGATTCTCAGCTGAGTGGTGTGGCCACTGTTGTTACCTCAATTTTTTTGACAAGCTCTTTAGCTGGCAGAATATAATAGAGCTGCCACAAAATATTCTTTATGTCAGTTTGGTTCTCTTATGTTCTTTCCTGTATTTAATATTTATTATTTCAGCATGCATATAGGCGAAGCATGCAACTAAAACCATAAAACTGTAGATTTGGTGCACCTTTGAGATGTAGCTAGAAATGACAAATACAGGTGATTTTGTCTGGAAACATAAAGATGCATGATATGTTTTCTGATGCAATAATGCTTTGAATGTATCAAAAAGTCAGTTACAGAAAAAGAACAGCTAGACCCTATTTGATAGTTCCATTGTCCCTGT
This sequence comes from Ramphastos sulfuratus, assembly GCA_013399055.1. Taxonomy (NCBI): domain Eukaryota; kingdom Metazoa; phylum Chordata; class Aves; order Piciformes; family Ramphastidae; genus Ramphastos; species Ramphastos sulfuratus. Next base: position 145,700 of record WBNM01022812.1, on the reverse strand, counting down.
CGTGACTGTATAATAATGAGTTACCACTTTTTAGAGTGGCTAAAAATCATTTACAGATTTAATTTGTGGAGACCCCTTTTTGCTAATAAAGTTTGTTAACATTTATCCAACTGTCATTATCAGCCTGTCCCTATAGATAAAAAGCAGCCTTTGCACAAATAAAGCTTCAGCACTTGTCTGTGTAATAAAAAGAAGTACAAAGATGTTCAGTCAGCCAGATTGATGGCATGTTCCTATATGCTGCAGAAATCTCCATGATGTGTGTATTAAGGACAAATATAAAGCTGACCCTGAAGAGTCACAGCTTAGATACTAAGATAAACTCCTTGGCTGTAACTGTTTAAATCTCAGATGGCTTTGGCTTATTTTTCAAGTCCACAGTACAGAGTGAAATGTACCATTTTAGCATCTCTCCTTTCAGCTCTGTCTTCAAATGAGCTCCCTTCAAGCTTGTCATGGTTAACCTCCCATTGGCTTTTGCCTTTGTTCAAATATAAATTAATTCATTTCTGCTGCATCTGCTGTTTGATTGTCTCAAACATCCTTAGTTTTGTTTGCGTTCAGTAGCACCGATGGGTCTGGTTGGGAATAATGGCACTTGTGGTGGGTGCTGTACAAACACGGCAAGCTGATGTCTTTCTTCTCTGGAGGGCTGGGAGGCTGTGAGTCCACCACTCAACTTTGACATGTCACTGCACTAGGCAGGAATAAGAGCAGTGGATCTTGAAACTTCAGGGATTTTTGCCTTCATCTAGGAGGTGCTTCTTGCTGAAGAGAGCTCCTTTCATTTGAAGAGATTGTTGTATGGGACTGCTACACCAGCAAATGTCTTCTCTGTGTTTCGCTACCAGAGAAAGGAGTGACCCCAGAGGAAAACTATTTTCAATGCTAAACATCATCTGTTGCACAGCTTCGCTCTGTCCATAGCCCTGCCTTCTGGTGGAGGAAAACCACTTTGACTTTCCTGTCTTGCAAATTAATTCAGGCTTGAGCTAAGCCAGGTGCAAATCCCTCCTAGATTATGGGAGGAAGCACCAAGCACAGTCAGGCCAGGGGATGGAAGCGTGTGCACTCTGTGCTGTGCTAGAGTTCTGCAGTATCCTTGTGCCTTCCCACTTCCCCTTGTTGGCAGCTGACAAGGGCTGGCTTTATTTAGCAAGATAAGGAAGGCCTTAAGCACTTGGGTGGGTGATTTAAATAAGGAACTTACTGAATCAGAACCTTGAGACCCAGACTGGCTAAATGTACATTTGCCCATTTGGTGGTGCAGAGGGACCCCACAATGTGTGGTTTTCTGTTTCCCTGAAGTGTTGCTGATGCAAACAGCAGCACTTTGTTAGGCTAATGACTGTGAGCAGTCAGGGGTGACTTCCAAGAAAATTTAAACTTGAAATGTTGTTTCTCTTGTGCCAGGGTAGAATGTGTGAGTCAGCACTTCTTGTCTTCTCTCTGCACTGCTATCACGTGAATGATCCAAATGTTGCCATGCTGAACTGATCCAGGTTAAAACTGACTCAGCAAAAAGATTGCTCTTAACCCAGGACAGAGGAGTTCTCACCTCAGTGTAACTCATCACTGAATGTATACCAACATGACCAAAGAGGGATAGTTGAGTGGCCTGCAGGAGACATGAAAGGAGTGCCAGCTTTGAGTGCATGGAAGTGAAGCTGTATCCTCAAGCATGGCTCCCTGCTGGAAGGGAGTGAAATGCAGAAAGGTAACTGCAGAAGCAAGTTGCCTTTATTTGCAGAAGTTAAGCTGTTTGGTGAGGAAGCTTGGAAGGTGTATTGTGGCACTCTACCAGCAGGAGAGACGCAGAACTTCTGACGAAAATCCTTAGGTTTTGGGCAAGTTGCTTCGGTGATGCATATCTTTCATTAGATAGGAATGTGCTGCAGCACTGGACTACAGCAAGTCCTTTCCTGAAACTTGGTGCCTACTACTAGTTGGTAGAAGTCCATCTTCCCCTGTATGAGAGCTTGGGAGGAGACTTCAGTGGTGCTCCCTTTATTGGTGGCATCAGTAGAAGCATGGTATTCTTGTGAACTTTGTGTTTAATGGGAACAGGGATGCTTGGAAGGAGGTGCATGTGTGTACCAGATCGCTTGAGGGGAAGGGGTTTGCATTTGAGTCTTGTCTTGTGAACTGGGGAACAGGGTGGGGAAAGATGCATGTAGGAAAGTATTTCTGTGCTTTCTTGTCATCTAGCGGTTTGCTGACAAGTGTTCCAGTTGGTTATGGGGCAGTACAGAGGAGTTGCACTTGAGTCTCCAGCTGTGAACACACCAGTGAGAGGCCTCTGGGAAAAAAAAAAAAGAAAAAAAAAACAAAAAAACAACGAGGGGAAATTGAAAACAGAGCTAATGTAAGCAAAGTATGTTGGTGCAGGGTTGAAATTAATCACAGGCAGTCAGAATCTCAGACTCCGTAATGGTGTATCCTGTGAAACTGGACTAATTAACTCCTCCTTGAGAATGTCTTTGATGCCTTAAAGGAGATGGACTCCATAATCTGTAGTCGTTTTACCAGTTCTTAAAACATTCAGAACTATGCAGAGTGTTTTTATTATGAGAGGCACATTTATGTGGATGTACTTATGGCTGTTAGGAATTGCATTAATGCGATCTTCACAATTTCATAAATCACTCTGAACCGGTTTGGCTGATGCTTAAATTTCACGACTTGTTCCGAAGAGATTTTTCTCGCTGGGCTGATTTACACAAATAGTCCCAGAACTGGTGAAGCCTCCATCTTGCCTGTGACAAATTTAAGCTACCTGAGTTGTAATAGACCTTAAACACAATTGAAAATAAATTATTAGTTTCCATTTTGTTTCTTTATACTTTAAAATGACTGTGCAGCTGATATAAAGCTTTAGAAAAAGTAAAGGGGGGGAGGGCAAAATGTGGCCTTGATCCTGCAAGGTAAGTNCTCTTCCAACCTTGGTGATACTGTGAGATGCCTATTGCTGAGCTGTTGCAGAAGGGAAGCTGGACCCTTATGCTTTCTAAGGCACCGTTGCCCTGTTCTCTGGCCCTCCTGAGTGTGAAGGTGGTATTTTGAATGCCTCCCTTGCATTGGCTACTAAGCCACACAGGCTTGCTAACAGTTGCTGGCTTGTGTTGAATCTCTGGCATAATGCTTAACCTGCCTTTACTTCCTCAGAGTTTTGGTTGGCTTCATCTACTGTAGCATTTATCCAAGCTGATGTGAAAATGTCAACCTTGGGAAGCGGCGGAAGCTTAACTCCGCCACGCAGCAACTGTGTTTTGTGGGTGTGTTCTTGCATCAAATGAAGCCCATGTTCCTGTGAAGTAATAAAACTGAGTTTTGCCATAAACTCTACTTTCTTCCAGCAGTTTGGTTTCATTTTAATTTTAAAAGCAGCTGATGTGATCTTTGAAGGAGTGTTTGTAGCAGCTTGTTTTGGAATCTGTGTTATTAGGAGAAGCCTCTCCAGTTGATTAGCTCAATAACTCTGAACTGTACACTGATGATGCTCTCTGTTCCATAGCAGCACAGTGATAAAACTTACTGTGGTTTGAGCTGTGACAACATACAAGATTTGAGATGTCACATACTGCATAAATAAGAGTGCATAAATGTTTTCTACGAAGGTGGCATTTAAAAAATGCAAATCTGTCAACAGAACAGGTAGGATTTAAGTTGCCTTTCTAGATCAAACTAAACTAATACTCCTTTTTGTATTGCTTTTTGATTTAGCAACGTAACTATAGAGTTAAATCTCATCTTTGCTGAATTTAACAAAGCTATACAGCTTGTGAATTTGTGATAATGGGGGGAATGAAGGCTGAGCAAATGTCTCTTTAAGCCATTAATCATGAGACTGGCAACATCATTGTCTTTATTACATTCATAATTTAAAAATCCTATCATGGAGGAGGGAACATGGATGCTTGTTAAATATATTCTTCAGTGGAAAGTACTAAGAAATCAGATCATTAAAGTACAGAATCATAAAAGACACTAGAGCCTTGCCAGGAACAATAATTACTATTTATATGTAATAGGCACTGGGAGGGAAAAGAGATGAGTCTGGTTTGCTTGTGCCTGAACTTAATGGATTTTATGAGTAACCAACTAGAAGGATTTGGGGATTGAATTTCGTTTTCACTGTATGCAGTATTACAAACTATAGAGCTAAAAACTGCTGCTGAGTGAAGTATCTTGAGAAATCAACTGATTTCTTGTCTCAGCACAAGCAAGCAGAACATATGCAAAGCAGCTCCAGCTCCTGCCTGAAATTCTGATGAGTTCTTAATTCGAACTCTCAGTATCAATACAGGTTGGGCGATGATGGTGATTGAAAGCAGCCCTGTGGAGAACGACTTGGGGTTACTGGTGGATGAAGAGCTGGCATGAGCCAACAATGTATGCTTGCAGCCCAGAAGGCCAACCACGTCCTGGGCTACATGAAAAAAGGAAGCATGGCCCACAGGTCGAGGGAGGTGAATCTGCTGCTCTGCTCTCGTGAGACCTTACCTGGAGTACTGTGTCCAGCTCTGGAGCCTTTAGCACTTGAAGGACATTAACCTGTTGAAGTGGGTCCAGTGGAGGCCTGCAAAAATGCTTCTAGGGCTGGAGCACCACTCCTATGGGGACAGGCTGAGAGAGTTGAGGCTGTTCAGCCTGGGGATGGCTGTAGGGGGCCCTTACTGTGACCTCTCAGTACTTAAAGGGGACCTATAAGAAAGATGAGGACAGTCTTTTTAGCAGGGCCTGTTGCAATAGGACAAGGGGTGATGCAGACAAGGTAGAAGGAAGAATTTTTTTTTGCAATAAGGGTGGTGAAATTACTGGCACAAGTCGCCCAGAGAGGTAGTAAAAGCCCCATCCTTAGAAATTTCAAGGTCAGGTTGGATGGGTTGAAGATGTCTACTCACTGCAACAGGGAGCTGGACTAGATGACCTTTAAAGGTCCCTTCTTACCTAAAGCTTTCTATGATTCTTGTTTGATTTAAAGACTCCTGGTGACCCATTTCTCCTAATGCAGCCCTTTGAGGTTGCAGACATCACCTATTGCTTAGGTTCTTTATGGGCAACTTTGGAAAGTGACTAAGAGGAGAAGGGATCAAGAATGCATTGGGGAATGTTTGCATCACCTTGTGATAAATATGATATGGGTGGAACGGCAGGGGGGAACTGAGCTGTAAATAAGATGTATTTGACTGGGTAATGTGGGTCAGGTCATGTTTATGGTGCTCGAGCTTGATACAGACAAGGAGCCATCTTGTTTATGGAAACTTTTGGAGTGAGTGGGCGTGAAATGTGGGGAAGAGCTGGCTTCTGCAGGGATGATTGCTCTGCTGTGCACATAGGGACGCTATGCCTTGTTTCAAGCCTGTGCATTTTAGATCAACTTAATGCAGGCAGGAACTGTAGCAGAGGAAGAAAATCCTTCCAGAGTGCTGAGCTGAACATCACGTTTGTTTAGGACAGTCAAAGCTTGACAATTTATCCTCGGCATCTCTGACAGCTCCAGCCTATTGAAAAGCAGACAAGCGTGCTTCTGGTCTGCCACAAACAGCAGGGCTGCCCAAAGGCTCTTGCAGATTGAGTTGATTCCAACTCACCTTTCTGTTCCTGGCTTTGGGCTTTCAGGGTTTGAGGGTTTTCTGTTTTTAAATAAGTCTGAAGTACAGAGAAGATTTAAGGTGTATGTTCAATAAATATATTCCCTTCTCGTTCATGGAACTTGTTTTTGGAGATCTGCTTTCAGGTTTGTATACTGAAGTGCTTCTGTTTCTCATGCAATTAATATAAGGTGTCAATCTTTAAATGCTGCTATTAATAGGCAGAAAGAGACTTCAGGACTTTGTTTCTGGCATCTTTGTCCTTGGGTGGATCACACTTCAGATGAGTTGTGGGGTTTTTTTTTTCCTTTAGGACATAAATGTAGCTAAAATATTCTGAAAAACTTACGGCTAATGAAATGCGATGCCTTAAATTTATGTCCACTTAGGATTCTTGTAGGCATTTGATTGTCTCCAGGCAGGCTGCCCAGTCTATAGAAGGGATCAGGACTCAGATTGGGGGGATCAGCCCTATTTTGAAAACAAAGAGTTCAGTTCCCATAATAGCTGTTGGATCATTTTACCACAACTGAGCATGTAGGTCCTGGTGAAGTTCTTGCCAGAGCTGCAGCTCATGGGCTTTCCCATGGCTATGGGGGTACCCCGGGTGCAGCCCGAGTCAGGTGGTTCTTCCTGGGGTACATTTTGACCGCCAGATGTCACACAAGGACCATCAGAGTAGCTCCTGCTGCTGCGCAGTCCAACTCCCTGCTCATGGATTGACCAAGCCATGATGTCTCCTGGCTGTGTCTCGCCTGCCACGTTGGTGGTAATCTTCTCACACGTTTCTGCGCAGCGTCTGCACTGCGCTTGCAGAAGGAACGTGTGTGTTAAAGCGACCCAGCCCACACCCACCCGCCCTCAAACCCACTGAAAATCCTCCTCTATCAAAGGTGTAAGTGCTTGGCTCGGGCACGGTTACTCCGGAGTCCCATCAATTCTACAAATTGGCCGAAACATTTTTCAGTGGAGAAGTCTTGCATACCAGAAGTCTTTGGTCTGATCCAACTGCTGCACTACCATAGATCATGACTGTTATTTTTATAACTGTATTACCATAGCAAATGCTGGGTAAGGGGGGGAAACCACATCAGTAGTAACTTCTGTCTGATTTGTGGTTGTGCGCTTATAACTTGACATGGTTTTGCAAATAGCTAAACAAAACCAGGAATTCATTTGAGAGGTGGGGGAACAGAACTCTGAAAAAAAAACCTGCTGCAGCATCGAGTGTCTTGTGTGGAGAGTCTGACATGCTCACAATTTGGATCTTTTAATGGAAAATGGTTTAGGGCAGGAATGGGAACCGATTGCCCTCTCTTAGGCAGCTGAGCCTGTGCCATGGCTGTCAGCCACCACTGAATGCTGTGATAGCCTCTGGGCCATGAATTGTTTGGATTTTTTAATTTTAATTGCTGGTGTTTGTTCAGTCTTCACCCTAAATTTAGCAACGTTTAGTGCTGCTTATTCCCTGCAATACACTTCTAAGTTCCCATATAATCCGATCTCTGATTTTGAAGCCATCTTTCATTTTTGAGCTGTATATTTTCCAGCTTTAAAAGGTCTTGTTGAAGGCAAATTTAAATTCAGGGCCTACTGGAAATGCATTTTTCTTTAAATTATTCATTGGTTAAAATGTCTTTGAACTTATGTTTGTGTAGCTGGTGAGACAGGTGGGGGGAGCAGAGATGATAGGATACCTGGTTAGTCCTTGCACCGATGCCATACAGATGCGCTGCTCGGATGGTTTGCCGAGCCCCACCGCAACAGTGGGAGTTTGCTGTATCGACTCCTCTCACCCTAGGACCAGCCTTGAGGTCTCTGCTGTCTGTCACATGCTGTCCTGTTCACTAGGTGGCATCGCTTCCTAGTCTAAAGGCTTCGAAATACTTCGTTAATTATGCTAATCTACGAGGTGGACTGAAAGTGAACTGCACCGCGACAGCTTTGCCCTTCTATCTGCTTTATTCCATCTGCCGATGCGTTTTCTTGGGTTAGCAGACTTGCAGCATCCTCATCCCTGGTGTTGATGTTCTGAGAGGGCTTTGGCTTGCAAAACTCCAACGAGCCCACTGGAATAGTACTGAACACAGTGACTTTGCTGTTACTAGCCAGCTCTGTTGGTCCCAAATCCGCCAGTCATTGCCTACCTCAAGGTATTGACCTGGTTTATTATCTTTGCTAAAAAACATTAAAGTAACATACTTGATATGTGGGGTAGGTGGAGCAGTGTTGGTGCAGTTTTGCTTGTCCTGGAGTGGGAGCCAAGTGTGTTGAGGTGGAGATCTTTCCCAATGTCTGACCAACCATGGAGGTGTTAGAAGAGCAAGGTGCTCTGGGCAGGAGTGAGCTACTACCAGTGTTTGGGTGTTTTGATGGAAATTTGTTCATTTGTTTCCCAGGCAGCCCTGTTATTTTAGATTCTTCTGCCCTTACTTGTCTGCCTTCCTCCTCCTCTTACCATTAATGATCAGATCAGTCAATTAAGGGCTGAAACATGGTGGATTTAAGATTCCTTTCTGTTGCAAATGGGAATTAATTGGAGCCTTCGGTAGCCTTCAAAACAAGGAGAGAAATTTTGGCTCTACAGTCCCAATTTAGTACCAGGAGTACCTGGTTTGTCCATCAGACACATCAAGGAGGAAGATGGTGAGGTCTCTGTGTGGTGTAGCTCTCACTCTGGAAGGTACCACTTGTGTGAATTTGCAGGGACCTGCTGGGCTGAGAACTCCCAAACCCTCTGGAGGGGTTAGTTCAAAGCATGCCTAAGAGCAGGATGCTGCCCTCCAAGGATGGTGGTTCTCCCATCTCCCAGCTATTATGTAAGTACCTTCCAGCCCAACATTTCAGGAGTGCTTCTAGCTTGCAGTATTGATGCTTTCTTCTCATTGCAGACTGTGGAGGTGTAACATCTGAATGAGGACCTCCTGCTCAATTGTGAGCTGAGCTGGCCAGTCTCATCTTCCCTCATGCTGGAGCCACACTGGGCTTAAACTGGAAGAGAGGAGATTGGAACTGGACGTTAGGTGGAAGTTCTTTGCAGTGAGGGTGGTGAGACACTGGCACAGGTTGCCCAGGGAGGTTGTGGCTGCTCCCTCCCTGGAGGTGTTCAAGGCCAGGTTGGACGAGGCCTTGAGTGACCTGTACTAGTGGGAGGTGTCCCTGCC
>WBNM01022812.1:0-132035 GCA_013399055.1 Ramphastos sulfuratus | reverse complement strand
GGGGGGGGGCGAAGAAGGGAATTTGAGCAAGGTTGTGATCCATCCCATCAGAATGCCCAAATATTGCAGGTCCAGCTCAACAGTATTTGCATTTGGCCATAAATGAAGCTGATTCCTTGCTTGGCTCAGGTTGTCTATTCAAAGGGATTTATTCTATAAAGCATCTTTCCAGCAGGGCTGTGTGAAGTGGTGCTTTTAGTGATTTCAGAGTGATGAAGCTAAACTCCTGCCCCAATCAGCAAGGACCAAGTTAGTTGCTGGACATGGTGTCTTGGGGAAGTGAGGATGCTGAGCCTGTGACATCACTGTTGTCTGCCCTCCTGGGCAGCAGATGGTGATCCGTCCCAGCACCAGGACTGAGTGAAGTTAGAGACAACTTTTCTTCTCTGAACTAAAGGGCACCTCATAGTATCAGCTGCTTGCAAGACTGGAACTGCTGTGAGTCTGCATAGAGGTATGAACATCCAGCTTTGGTCCAGCTCCTTACTCAGTGTAACTGGAACTTGAATGCATGTCCTGTGAGAACCAGGCTGCTTCTGCCCTATCTTCACCTTGTGCCCATAGGTTCTCTGATATACATAGGTTTGAAGGAAAACCAAAGAGAAGAGGAAACATTTGAGTTAGGTAAGGACCACCTGGGTCCCAGCCTATCTCCTTCCAGGAGAGGATTGCATGCAGGAATGAGTGTGTCTGATGAGCTTTGTGCTGTCAAAAAGCTCTTTGTGCTTTACTTTTGTTCTTTACCGCTGGGGCATCCTCTGAGGTGGTGGTGGTGGTTCAAAATTCAGCTTGTGTGTCTCTTGCCCCACTCCATCACACCTTCTTCATGGTGCCAGAGAGCATCCTCACTCTCTCATGCCACCATGTCCAACCTTTCAGGGGCTGGTCAGATAGAGCTCCCAGCCTTGGTCATTCCCCACAGTCACTGCCATTACCTTACTCCCATCCTCTCCTCAGTCACCTCAGTGTGCTGTTGTCACCACATCATGGTTCTGGCACAACACAGCCCAGGACTGTGGCAATCAACCCATTCTGGATTATTTTTCTACTTGTCCCTCTGCCATCAGCAAGGTGGTGACCATCCCCAGGGCCCCATGGCAACCAACAGGAACCTCTTTGCTGACTGCGGCGGGCGTTAGAGGGGGTCCGTAATGCTTTGCAGACCAATTTTCTCTGTGTTATTGTTTTAAACTCCCTGTTAGCCATTCCTGCTTCCCAGGTTTCTGAATGTTTCAAATTATTTTCCCCAGAGGCATCGACAGCATTTTTCCAAATTGAATCTCATTTATTTTCTGCCCAGGTTTCCAATCTCTCTGGGGCCCTTTGTATTATTTCTTGGTCCTCACTGCCATGTACAATATATCCAAATTTAGTATCGTCTGTGAATTATATTACCATGCCCTTTTGGTTCCTCTTCTACTTAATGAAGATATTTCCAAGAAAAAAGAAGGGGGAAAAAAAAAAATCTAAACTATGTTTTATTAAAATAAGAAGGTAGAGTCTTAAAAACCCCTTTGTGGGTTTCCAATATGAATTCTAAAACTTTTTTTTTTTTTTCAAATAAACCTTCAGCTTTTTAAAGAGAAATTAAAACCTTCAAAATATCAAAGTTGGTGGATGTAAAAATTAATCAGTTTTTCAATTATCTGAGACCTCTGTCCCTGCACAGCAAGCTCGGCACAGCGCAGTCTCCAAGGGTGACAGAGACACCATTGATGTATTTGCAGCAAGTTTCTTTTTTTTTCCTTTTTTTTTTTTTTTTTTAAATCAGGACCAAACATATGTTTGAATTTCTCAATAAATTTGTTCTCTTTCCCTTCCTGACCTTTTTGGGTTTGCTCTCTCTGGCTGTTCTAGCAAACGTGTACGCTGTCAGGAACGGTGCTGAAGCAGCATATTTTAATGCACACTGTGCAGGCTTATTCATAGGAAGTGATTTTCAAATTCATAATCATGAATATTTGCACTGTAAGGTTGATTCTGTTGTGAGCTTTTTATTTATAAGCTAAGAAGCTCTGCTGCTGGTGGTGCCGGGCTGAGAGAGCATCATGCCTCCGTGACGGAGAACAAGCCATGCTATGGAAGCTGTATGTCCTATCAAAACAGCTCAGATTTCTGGCTGTGAATAGGGAAATAGCACTGGCAGCAGGCAATTTGCTGGAGATACGTATCCTGAAATACTTGCTGCATAATTTCTAGCAATGAGCAATTTCATGGAGGCTATGATCTGCTTGTGAAGAGAAATAAGGTGTAAATTGGATGAATAAATTGTTCTCTGCAAAAGTTTGCTAGCTCTAGAGGACTTTTCCCTTTGAGAAGTGCTGCAGCTTGCTGGTATCTTGGGTCCTCTGTGTGGCGGCAGTTTGACCCCACTTGCATACTCGTGCTGGGGAGAGGCATCTCAAATTTTTTCCTTTTTGGCACATGCTGACGCTACTGACAGACCTCAATGGTCTGTCTCTGGCAGTGTGCTCCTTGGGGACTTGGGCCCCTCCAGTGGAGATAGCCATGCTGAGCAGGGCTGCAGGGCTTGCCAGCAGGCAGTTGGAGGGTCACTGACTGCTGGGAAAATTCCTGCTCTGTTTTATCCTGGAGAACAGGTGTGGCATGGGGATACATGCGAATTGGGGTGGTAGTGTTGTGTGTCCTTCCTTCGGGGGGACAGCAAGATGGGTTGGTGCTCAGGCTTGCAGCCTCAATGTCTTGGCTAACAGGTTTTGCTGCTGGCATTTCTCTGTCCCCTTTAGATTGGTGTTGCTTTGTTTCAGCTTGAGCTTGGTTCTCTGCAGTTGTAGGGGCTTCCCCAGGGATGAGGAATCCCCCCAGCTCCTGGGCCTATGCCACCAACGTTCCTGCCACCTCCAAGGGGGATGCTTCGGGTGAAGCCACCCACTTGCTGCCACGTTGATGTGCAGCAGCTGTAGGAAATTAAAGGAGCCTTGGGGCTATTCTGGGAAACACCAAGGGAGATTCCCGAGGCTTCCGGAGCAGAAAGCTGGCTCAGAGCTGCCTGCTTTCAATGCCAGGCAGGGCTGATGTGGAGTTGGGCACAGAGCCCCATGTAGAGAAGGATCCTGCAGATATAACAACAGGATTCCACAGAAGCAATGCAGAGTTGGGGACCTCAGGGATCAGCGATAGTGTGTCTGGCCTGGTACTTGTGGACTGCAAAGTAGGCTTCATCTGGGATGTCCACTTGGCACACATCTGGGTGTGTGAGACTGATTTGGTACAGAGGAGGTAGGGTATCACATGCCTGTACCCTGGGTCAGAGAAGGTGTAACTGCTGCATTGCCTTGGAGAGTTTCAAAGGCAGCAAAGAGAAAACTTTGCCTTGTTCACCATTACTTTGTGGAAACTTTAGCCTTCAGGACTTTTCCATCTCTTTTTTGACTCTTGCCTGCAAAGAGGTGGTGCCTTGCTTAGAATAATTCCGGCTTATCTTGTGAGCAGGGACATAGTGCCTTTTAATTTCACCTGAGCAGAAGCAAGACCAACTGCTCATGCCCCATGCTAATCCCATGGAGCAAAATCCTTCCCAAAAGAGGATCTAAAAGCCACATCACGTGAAGTGGTAATGCTCACATTGGGACTCCCACATGAGCACATATGGGTGTGGAAAATGTCCCACAATCTCCTTTCAGCTTCTGGTCTGCACTTCATTTGTCCTGCCTGATCCACCTTTTGTCACCGAAGCTGCCTTTCCTTGAAGTCCTGATCATGATGGGAGGCTCCAGCTTGGTGGGAGGTGTCTCATTACTTACGCAAGTGTTTAGAGAGTGGCACATCCTCGGGGACTGCAGTGACTTTATCCAAGGGGAGAGACCCAAACCTGTCCTTCCAAATGGGCCAAACACCAAGTTCTCTACCTGAGAGTCCTTCCTCCCCTTTATCAATGATTTTAATCGTTTTAATAACGTCCCCTTGCACGGATAGGATTACGATTAGAAAATGTCAGAGCCTTGTTATCATCTAATTAGAGTCACATTTCAGCAGAATAGAAAGAAAAATCTTCAAGCACTGCCTTGTGCAGTGAAATGGGAAGAAAGTGATGATTTAAACCAGCTGCGGGCCGAGCCCCGGCTGCAGTCCCGCCTGAGACACGGGGCACGGTGCAGGACAAGGCGACGGTCCCTGGTCGGAGCCCTCCGAAACAATCAGTGCAAACTGCTCCCAGATCACTTTTACAAAGCGAAAAACTCCAGCTCAGTCCAGAAAAAACAATCAGGCTGTCAAGTTTGCCATCTAACAGCTGAGGGGGTCAGAGCAGCAACACAACACAAACCAAAATAAACACCACCTCGTTCTGCCAAAAAGCCTTTATCGCTCTTCTGGGAGAGAGAGAGAAAGAGGCACTTTCAGATGGATTTAACTTCTTTTTTGTTTTGTTTTGTTTTATTTTGTTTTTATATGCTTAAATGTGAGCACAAAGCTAGGATCTCTTCCCGCCCTTCTCCTAATGCCATTATGGCAGACATGGCAGACAGAGGTACGTGGGGCTTTGCTCACTTAGGAGAGCCTCTTTGTTTGCCTTTTGCAAGGAGGGAATAGGAAAGGCAGTGAAGAGAGCAAGTATGTGCAGCCCCTTAACCCCCTCGGAAGATGCCTAGAGGTTTGCTTTGGCTTAGATTGTCCTCTGACCTTTGCAGAACATCCCGGAGAGCATCCCAGCGGGGAAGGAGGATGCATGGCTATGGTGAGGAACAGGGCTCTGCTGTGATGCTGGAGCTTACGTCTCCATGGGATCCATGGTGCCTGGTGGAGGGAAGTCACAGCTCCTCCAGATTTAGTGACCCTGAGCAATTCTGCAGAAGGCTTTTCTGTGTACAAACAAGGTTTCACAAGCTCTGTAGCCACTTCACTGCAGGGAGGAAGATGCAGAGTCTCTTTGGCAGCCACCCCCCCAGGACGCTGGGTAAGGACAAGGTAATGTCTGGCAGAGAAGCAGGGCAGTCGGCAGGGACACATAAAACCTGAACCTGCTGCAGCTGTGAGCCTTAGCCCAGCACAGACACTGGGGGCTGGGGGTTACAGTCCTGTGTGACAAGCAGAGTTGCCTAAGCTTGGCCAGATAGCAGTGGGGAGAGAAAAATGGAGTATTTCCCTCAAATGAAGTGCCTGAACATGTCTGACCCCACTGCCTCATGATGCACCCCTTGAGTTACAAGCTTTAAAATAGCCACATTTTGGTCCTTTGCTGTGGGGAAGCAGCCCCAGAGCTGCCCATGGGTTTAGCAACCTGAATGCATCCAAGGGCCTGGGTTAACCATCCGAGGGCAAACACATCCTGCTTCATGGTTCTTGCCTTCAGGAACCCATGGAAGGAACAGGAGGACCATGGCCACCTGCTTTTGTGAGGCTTGCCTGAGGCTCACCAGCATTTTGTGCGGTGAACACCTGCTGTGCAGAGAGGGCCAGACCCTGGCCCCAGCCACCTCCATGTAATAAATAACAACAGTAAAATAGTTCTTGCTTAAATGGTGCTTCACATCCTTGGGATGCTGCAAAGCCCCCAGTGCTTAATCACAAGCTGCTCTCTTGATGTTTACAGTGAACTGAAATTTTTGGTCTCAGAGGAAAATGTATTTTCTGGTGCCAAGAACTACACACGGCTGTGTCAGCAGCTCTGCTGGGGAGCAGGATAAGGCCACACTGAGGGCCAATTAAAGCTCAGGTGTCACACTGGTACATCCAAGGGACTCGGTCCATGGCCGGGGGCTGTTTGTGAGCCAACACCCAGCCCTGCTTTCCCCGTGCTGCCACTTTGCAGCTGCCTTCCAAACCCCTGACATTTTGGGACTTGCTATATTTAAACAGGTGGATAGTTCAGCCATGGCCAGGAACCTGCCGCTGACAGTGATGGCTATCTAGAGTGGCATCAGGCTGCCCTCGCCATGCCGGGGGCCAGTGGTGGCATTTCTACCAGGCAGAGCCTCCCCCCTTCCCAATTAGGAGGTGCTGCTAATTTTAAATGAGCTGCTGCCACCAAGTAGGAGCTCTTTAAAATGTCATCCAACCAAAGTGTCTTTGGTGAGAGCTAAGGCTTGAGCGTGAAGTGGAGTCTCCGGTCCCTGACATTTTGGAGTAGTGAGAGCTGTACCCTATTGGGATGGGCAGATTTGGGAGAGAAGGACTTTTAAAATATTATTTTATTATTATTATTTGATCAGTGTTTTGCAGAGCTTGGAGAGGGAGAGAGAGACTTCTTTAATTGAAATGAAAACCATCTCTGATTTCCTTTTAAAGCACGCTAAAATGTTTCATTCGACCTGATGCAAAGCGTTGCATTCCCGTTTGCATTTTAATTAATTTTGTGATCCTTTAATTAGGCTATTTTCAAAGAAAAGATATTTCTCACAAAACTGGAAGTCAAAACATTTTGAAGATCATTTCTGCCTCTGAAACGCCGCTTAAAAGCATTAAACACTCTGCTCTCTTTCTAGAAACCCAGGTTAATTCTTGCCTTACAGAGTTTCCAAATGCCTTGGGAATTAAACCCAAAGAGCGCTTTAAAAAAGGGCCCTTGTTCCTCAGAAAGTGAGCGCTGCAGCCTGTGATTCTGGGATGAAAGGAGAAAGGGTCTCATCTCAGACCTTTCCTGCACTGAAAAAATTCAGAGCACTGGTACAGAGAGAGCTGGAGCCCATTGCTGCATGAGGCCCCCGTGACTTTAATCAGCTGCAGAAACTCCAGCAATGGCACAATCTGACACTGCCTGAGTTGTTCCTCAGTAAGAGGACACGGCACAGGACCCAGGATGGAGCCTCTTGAGATATTTCCCACTGAAGAGGCCTTTGTCCCCCTGTATTGCTTAGCCGCTTCAGTGGACTACAACTGAGGACGTGTTCAGACGGAGAGCCTTCAGCTCAGTAGTCAAAGGGCTGAGCCTCTGCCAGCTCCAGCTTCAAGCCCCTTGGCACTGCAAGATCACCTGACAGTTTCTCAGATCGTAGTTTTGCTTTAACACGTCGCCTTTTTCAGTCAATTAACGAAACAGAACCGCAGACTTTAGAATACATACACGTTTACATAGTTTTATGGCCAGTAAATCTCAGTCTGAGATCCCCTGGGTTTCCCAGAACCATCTGGGCACACCTGAGCTCGCTGCATTCCTACACAGAAAGGCAAAAATATTTCCTTCAGAGGAAGGTGTGAAAAATGTCAGTGGATTGCTGTAGCTGCAGCAGAGGCTTCAGGACAGATGCTCAGCTGCTGCTCTTGTTCTGCCCCATGGCACATAAGAATCACTAATACCGGTATGAAGGAGATCTTTGGACCACACTGAGACTTAAACGAGGAAACTGCTCATCTGCTGACTGCTGGCAGAGCTTGGGCACACCAGAAGAATCCCATGTCCCATACAGGTGAGTCTGTATTTGTCACCCTAGGATACTGCTCCCTGCTTGGTGCTCTGCTGAGGCAGCTCCAGCCACCACCAGGTGCTCTTTGTGCTTGTGGTGGGTCTCATCTCAGGCTCCAGGCACTTGTGCCGTCCACCTGCCTGATGCCCACCCAATGGGCTCACGCAGGCACAGCCAGATACAACCCCCAACTCTGTACCTGTAGTTCCCATTAAAAAACCTGCAGATGACTGGACGAAAGTGGGGCAGAAGGACACTCAGAATTTTAGCAGCACCTTCACCTCTGGGCTGGCAAGGTAGGTGGCTGCTTTTTCTAGATCCCTTGTTGGTGTTTCACACTGAATTCAGTTTATAGCAGGACTGATGGATATTGATCCAACTTTGCATCAGGCAAAAAGTCTTCTTGGGACACTGGGAAAGTGGGTGATGGAGGAGCTGACAGCTGTTGTGTATCATTCTTGTATGTGATGTTAAAAGGAGAAGAGGTACCAGGCACACTAACTGCTACAGGGAAGTTTTAAGTTTTGCTAGCAAGGAGGGCTGGAGGTAACTTCTGACCATGTTCAGCATGACAAGCATGCAAACCAACACCAACCCCCTGCGTTTGCAAAGCCATGTTTTACTGCGTGCCCTGGAGTGACTGAGCTGATGGGAGTGTGGTTCTCTGTACCACTGACCACACAGGCTTTTCTCCCTGTTCCCTATTCCTGGACTTATTATTATTCCTGGATTTATTTATTTATTTGCTCAGGTGATCAGACATCAGTGTGCAGAGGCTCAGGACAAAACGCTTTCCTTGAGATGCCATTTGCACTGAAAGGCAGAATGGCTGTTCCAGGGACTTGGCTGTTCCACAAACAACTTCTGGCTCTGTTCTCACAGTACTTAATGTGGGGCTCCGTGCTCTGATCCCAAAAACCTGCATCTGGCATGAAGCCAGCCTTAATTGTCCTTGCCTTGAGGTGGTTCAGAGAGCCATCTAGCTCCAGCACAGATTACAGTGCTCGGAGGACAGCTGTAATTTCTGTCCTGCTGTCCTTGGTTCCTGGGAACTCTCCTGGCAAGCAACAAATGATATGACTAACACTCAAAGAAGCCAGATCCACTCCAGCCTTGCATGATATTTTGATTAGTAAGAGGCTGACATAAGAGCTGAGAGGTTCCTGCATGTGTGCCAGGCTGCACACATTATTCCCTGGCTGCACCAAGCTCCTGCTGGCTGCTGTAGCTTGGGGAGTGAGTAAGTGCTCCATTCTGTGGTGCATGCTTGCATCTTGCCTTCCATGCAATGGGGTGGGGAACTCCTGCTGGCGGCCTCCCTGGCCACCCCAGTAGAATGCTCACAGCCCTATCTGCAGATCTGGGCTTGGTCCCCATAGGGCAGGTTTGGTGGTGCAAACAGGGCTTCAGTGACACAGGTCTGTAGAACACAGCCCTGCCCAGCCCCTCAGTTCGCTGAGCATGAATTTTACAGCTGGGAGTTGGGCTTTGTTTGCCTAGAAACCTGGTCAGCTTTGCAGGAGTGTGACCTGGGTCCCCAGATGTGTGGGTGAGATGGGAAGTAGCATACACCCACACCTATGTATGTCTGTGAGAGCTGGGACCTGCTCAGAAATGCCTGCTTTTATCAGCTGTGCCTACTGCTGGGGATGCCTGGTTAATTTATCAACTGAGAAGCTCCATCTCGCTGAAAGTCTCATTTCCATATTCTTTCCAGATGGTCAAGATGCCACAGAGACAGTTTCTAAGTAAATAACTTGCTGCTTCATGCAACCCACTGTCAGCCTCTCAACTAGCTGCCGCAGATGGCTGGAGTGTCCGAGATGGTACCTGGGTCATGAAAGGAAGCGTTGAGTTGCATGAATAATAGAAATGGTGTGGCTGCAGCGTGCTGAAGCAAGTGCTTGTCACTTTCAGCTCCAAATCTCAGCTGGAGAACTGCTGGGACGTGGTAATGCCCCTTCCCCGCCTGTGGGTCTGTCAGAGTGGGCTGATGCTTGGGTGGCACTAAGAATGGGGATGCCCCAGAGCCAGCCCCTCTAGGGCAGAGGTGGCCCTGCTGGGTGCTGCCGTGCCAGGCTCAGTGGCGACGTAGAGCTCCTGCTCCCGTACAGCGCCGTTTGCTTTTCGCTGCCACCTGATCGCAAGTTCAAACCAAAAGATTAAAAGCGTTTAATTATGCTGATGCTTTCCCAGCAGATTAAACAAGAGGATAAATAGACTACAGCGTGTTATTTTGGATTCGATTTTGTTTTTGAAACAGGGGGAGGGAGGCAGGAGGCTGCGGCTCCTTGGCAGCTGTCACACGTTCCACGTTTGATGGTGTCAGTTGTGTCTGTTAAGGAGGTGTTTCTCCTGCCGCTGTCAGCATTTTCCGGGGGAAGCTGAATTCATTGATACAGTCTGTTTGCTGTCCACATATTCACAGTTCATGTGTTACATTTTACATAAAGTAAACTTAGCAAGGGGAAAACTAATTCTGCAATTCTTCAAAGCTAATGCACGGTAAATATATTCTGACACTGACAGGTATTTCTTATTAAATAGCTCTGAACTGCAGTACCAGGTTTTGCTTAAGTGGCATTATTCTCCCTGAGCAAAGACAGTTCATTTATTAGTCATTCTGAAAACCAAATAACAAATATTATTCTCTAAGCAAACTAAACAAACCATTTAAAAGGGCCCTGTCTGAAATGATTAAAGTACAGTGTCTGAAAAGCAGCTGACATTTTAGTGCCAAAATACCATATGGAGACTCAAGTGCTTTATTAGCATCCTTTGACCTAAGCTGCAAAATCTCCCGACACCTTGGAGCATGGCGGAGCAGCCTTCCTGCATGCACGGGAGAGCACGGAGGCAAATCTCTCTGCCGGTTCTTAAGATGTCATTTTGGCACACCGAAGAGTGAGGTGCAATAATTGAGGGGCTGGATGTGAACGGATTTTTTTCAATTCCTGCCAGAGATATGCCATAAAATAATTCAGCGAAGCCGAAGGCGCGCGGGCTTTCCATTTACACCGTAAAAAATAAATACAGAGGGGTTTTTTTGCCTTGCCTTCTCACAGCTCTCTCTTTTTCTCTTAACTAAATATTTCCTTTCTTCTGAGCATCAGACATTATTTCTAGCTTTCAGGCATGCAGAATAAAAGAGTACGTGCACTTATATATATTTATTTATGGTCTACATGGGGCTGCGTTTCTGTATCCCCAGCTCCGCTCTGAAGATTTCCTTCACAAGCAGCAAACCAATTTTGTACTGCAGGTCAGACAGAATAACTGATACCGCTGTGTGCAGATCTCCGCTCGCTGGAGAAGCTTATTAAGCTGCAGTTGGGTAAGAAAAAGGCTGTTCATCCACAGCAGGACAATAAAGATACGGGTAAGCACTCGCACGGCCGATGGGAAGGGCCCGGGGAGCACCAGGGAGCAACTGGATGCCAGGAGGAGATGCTCGCCAAAAGAGCTCCTTCAACGACCTGTTATAAATAGTTTGGTCAATTGTTCTCAGACTGTTCTGCACACAAAATGCTTGAGAGCTCTCCTAGAGTTGATTTTTTTCTTTTGTTTCTTTTTTCTTTTTTTTTTATATATTTTAAACAAATGTTTTCATTTTCCTAAGAATTCATCAAATAGTGAGAGGAAATAAGTTTTAGCTTGAGGTTTGTTCATGCAACGTCTCCTGCGAGTGCGTCCTTGCTGGCTCTGAGGCAGGGCAGCTTGAGTTGGCAAGGATGGAAATAATATAGAAGGTATGAGAGGAGTTTAATAAAAAACTAGCAGATACTGAGCTGATGTATGTTATTAACTTGCTTCTCTGGGATTAGGTAGGTCTGGGTAAATGAGGAGGTATTGGTCCAGGTTTGCTTTCTTTCAGTGTTGTCCCAGTGACAGGAGATTATGCGACACTGGGGGTTAGCCTGATGACATTACATCACCAGGGTAACAGTGTGCATGCTGATGTCATTCAAGACATTTGGTTGGGTCCCGAGTTTCTGGCATGAGCTGATGTTTCTTCCCCCCGTCAGCATCCTGGGGCTGTGGAGCTGAGCAGCACGTTCCCAGACACCCATCCATCAGTGCTCTCCCCTCCCTGGCAGGGAGCGGGTGATCCCTGCAGTCATTCCCTCCTGGCAGGCGAGAGCACATGGATAGAGTGTTCACAGCTGGCACCAGCAACTGCTGTAAGATATCAGGAGTGCTTGGAGTTCCTCTATGGACAGATGAAATGGTTCAATATGATGCTTTAAATAGCTCCTCTTTGGAGAGAAAGAGAGAGGGGTCAGGAAGGCACATTGGGAGTAGTATTGATGTTGCACAGCCATGGCCAAGTGATGATACAAACAGTGGATGCATTTTACACTTCCAAAGACACTGCTGCTGGTAGCATACAGCAGGAAAAATGAGAGCTGGTATGTTCTTGCAGCTTGGTAAGGGGGTAATTATATCCCATAGGTGAGTATAATTGGACTTGAGGGGAATTGCAGCAGAATGGGCTCTGGAAAACAGCCTGTGGCCCTGGTCCCATGCTGTCTTCCCATGGTGCCGCCAAGTTCCCGTGGCTGATTTCCCTTCCCACAGCGAGTTGCAGGTGGAGTGAGGGCGCGTGTTGGTGCCAGGCGCTGGAGCAGCTCAGCTGCAGCACCCACCAGTGCTGCGAGGAAACCGTTTCGTTAACGTGACATCCAGAGCAAATGTTGCTAATGAGGAGCCCAGGCTTTGGTAACCATGGCAATTTATGTTCCTGAAAATATGAAACAAAGTCAGAGAAGGGGCCAATCCTGCTACCCTCTCCACTCTTATGTGGTTTGCAGTGCTGGGGGTTGCTGGAAGAGCACCGACTCCAGTAGAGGCATGGAGTGGAGAAAGCTGGTGAGCAGGAGCAGCTCAGGGGGCTCATTTCCCTCCCCCACAGCTCCCAGGAGCCCATCCAACTCCTAAAACACTGCTTTCCTGCTGCCTGCTCCACGGCAGGCTGAGCACCTCCAGCTTAGCAGAGAGCAGAGGCTTCGGCCAGTGCCGGCATGGCCTTGGCTGTGAGCCCGTGGCCAGGGAAAGGCAGCATGCTGTCACACAGGCTGTGGCACCGCCAGCTCGTGCTGCATGACCGCCTCTGCCAAGTGGCAGTTTGCTGTTTGCTCCTCAAACTGTGTCTCCAGGGCCAGCTGGGTTCCCTATAAATTTTTATGGAAAGTATAAAATGACATCTGGAAGCTGAGGGCAGATGATAGGCTCTCACTCCTCCTGTAAGCAGGGAAGAGCATTGCCCTCTTAATTTTCCACAAATGTTGTTGTCAGGCTCAATGGAGAGAAAAAACTAGTAATTGGGTACCCTGGCTGCTGCTCCAGCTGCAGAGCCATCAGTGGCTCTATGTATTTTTGGAGGACAAACACAAACTCCAGCCTGTGCAATAGCCACACAGCCATTTTGGGTCCTTGGTGCAGATATGAAAGCTAAATTTCAATGCACCGAGTCAAATGCAAAGCCAGGAACTGGACCAAAAGCACCGCTTCCCAGGAGGAGCCCAGTCTTGTTCTGATGGGTAGACACACCTAGGTGCATCCCTGGGTGTTGGGGCATCCAACCCAGGTACTGTCAGAGAAACCTTAAATGCAGGGTTCACCCATTCCCCCCGGGCAGCCAGGGAAAGCTGCACCGCTGGTAGAGGAAGAGCAGGCATGAAGTGTTTCAGCTGATGAGGCCTTGGGGAAATCTGCTGGTAAGCACGCAGGGGCTTTGCCTTAATTAAACTGCAGCAGGGCCACTGGTGCAGAAACCTGACAAGATGTGAGTGGATTATTTCAGCTGGAAAATGCAGCGAGATGCTACAGAATGGTTGGGTCAGTCAGAGGTGTCTGTCCAAGGTGGCAGTGAGTGCTAACGATGGCAGTGAGCAGCTCGGGCAGGGCCACGTGCTGCCGAGGAGCAGAACAAAGACCAGGGGTAGGACTCAGCTAGGGAACAAGGCTGCTGGGCAAAGCAGAGGAAGGAGAACAGGCAAACAGTAAAGCAACAAAAGCAACAGCCTGCGCAGGTTTGTCCACTTAGAAATAGACACATTAGAATCATGGAATGGTTTGGGTTGGAGGGGACCTTTAAAGATCATCTAATCCAACCTCCATGCAGTGAGCAGGGACATTTCAACTACACCAGGTTGCTCAGAGCCCCATCCAACTTGACTTTGTTTCCAGGAATGGGGCTTCTACCACCTCTCTGATCAATCTGTGCCAATGAGGGTGTGTTTCACCACCTTCACTGTAAAAAATTTACTCCTCCTATTTTGTCTAAATCTCTTATTTTAAAACCATCAACCCTTGTCCTGTCTTAACAGACCCTGCTGAAGGGACCGACCTTGTATTTTCTTCATTCCCTCTTTCAAGTACTGAAAGGCCACAATAAATTCTCCTCAGAGCCTTCCCTTCTCCAGGTTGAACAACCCAAACTCTCTCATCCTGTTCTCACAGCAGAGGGATTTGAACCCTTGGATCATTTTTGTGGCTTCCTCTGGACCTGCTGCAACAGGTATGTGTCCTTCCTGTGCTGAGAATCAAAAAAAAAAACCCCAAAACCCCAAGGCTTTGACTTTAGCTGAGATTTCCAGCACACCACAGGATGAGGAGCAGCCACCTTGCTCTCCTGCCGCACACATGCCTTAAGCAGATGATTTTTTTAAAGGACCAGGAAGAGCTTTGCCTGATGCCCACGGAGATGTGCCCCTGTGTCTGCAGGGCCTCCTTGAAGGATTGGGATGACCCTCTCCCCAAGGCAGACCTGGCTGGCTGGGAATCTGCACTTCCCTACTTGCCCCAGCCCCCTCCAGCAGCACCACTTGGGTTCCCTGCCCATCGCCCTTTGCAGGATCAGGCTTGTGTTCCCCATCTCTCCTGCCCCTCTCTAACCTCACTTGTGTTTATAAGCTTCAGGAGACCAGCTCTGGTGGAACAGCTTAGTTTTTGACAATTTTCTCCTTTTTGATGAAGTCAGGGTCTGGAAAGTCCTCAAGGACTGCCTCAAAGGAAGTGTTAGTTTTATGTGCAGAATGAGGCAAAAAAATAATAATCTCATTTTACTCTCTTTGGAGCAAGAATTGTTCTCTCTCCACTCGGCTCCTCTCCTTCCCCAGGGCTGGGAAGAGAGAGAAAACATCCTCTCCCTGCCACCATGCATTTTCAGAGCCTGTGGATATTATTCCCTTTAAGTGTGGCATGTCCTCGGACCTGCAGATGCCCCAGGATCTTTAAGGAGATGGTTCTAGTAAGTCTCTGTGAAAGCTTCCAGAGTTTGGGAATGGGTTTTGCCCTGCACTGGGGCTGTCCTGGACCCCAGCTTAGCTGCTTCTGTCAGTGATTTGTGCCTAACAACCCCTCACACCTGCCCTGGTAACCCAGGCATGACTGCTTTGGCCACCTGGAGGGCTTTGCTGGGAGGTCTACAGAGAAAGACCTGGGAGTGCTTGTGGATAAAAAGTTAACTTTGAGCCAACAATGTGCCCTTGTGGCCAAGAAGGCCAAGGCCGTATCCTGGCGTGCATTAAGAAGAGTGTGGCCAGCAGGTTCTCCTCCCACTGTCCCCTAGTGAGGCCACATCTGGAGTATTGTATCCAGTTCTGGGTGTACCAGTTGAAAAGAGACAAGTAATTGCTGGGGAGAGTCCAGTGAAGGGCAATGATGCTATTGAGGGGACTGGAGCATCTCTTTGATGAGGAAAGGCTGAGACCTGTGACTGTTTAGCTAGAAGAAGAATATTCTCAATGCTGATCAATATCTAAAGGGTAGAGGACAAGAGTACAGGGCTGAACTCTTCATGATGCCCAGCAACAGGACAAGGGGCAACAGACACAGAGTAGAACACAGGAGGTTCCATCTGAACATGAGTCAAAACTTTACTTTGAGGGTGATGGATCACTGGAAAAGGCTACCCAGAGAGGTTGTGGAGTCCCCTCTGGACATATTCAAAATCTGTCTGGACAAGGTCCTCTGCAACCTAATCTAGGTGAACCTGCTTTAGCAGGGGAGGTTGGACTAGATGATCTCCAGAGGTCCTTTCCAATCCCTACCATTCTGTGAGGTGCCTCATGAAATCTATGGTCTTTGCTGCCATGGGATACTGTTATTATTCCTTTATGGTTGGGATTTTGGTTTTGTTGAAGGGATGGGGGATGATTACTTTCTTTTTGACTGTTACTAATTCCCACCCATCAGGGTGTCCTGCAGCAGCCCACCAGCACCACCTGCAAAGGCAGGGATTTAGCATTTTATTCTGAGAGTTTAAGAAGAGATGGAGGAGGAAGAGAAGGAGGAGAGGGGTCCAAGGTGAAGCATTAAGGCAGAAGAGGGATCAGGAAAAAGCCTCAGTAAGGAGGAGGAAGACAGGAAGGGACAGAAAGGAGATCTGAGCTTCAGCTGCAGCTTGGTGGGGCTTATAGAGGTGAAAGCTCCTGGATTGGGTGCATGCTGTCCTGCTGCTTGGCCAGATGACAGGAAGGCTTCCAAACCAGTATAAGCAGATCTGGAGTGTGTTGATACTCATCCTGAGACTAAGTGCTGTAAGCAGCCACCTGCCCTGCTTACATCCCAATGCTTCACCATCTCCATGCTGATGCTGTAAAGGGGCATTTACAAAGAAGTACCCCACTGTGTCTGCAGCGGTCTGGTGTCCACGGCAATTCCCGGTGCTGCCTGAGGTCTGGACATTGAGGCTGGGGTCTCTACCTCCCCGCATGTGCTAGGGAGAAATGCCCCAGCCCAGCGCAGAGCTCCAGACTCTGCTGAAAGCATTCATCCCACTCGTTACCTGAGCACATATTTTGGCAAGCTCTTGAGCTGCGCCGTGACTCATGGAGCTGACAGCTCCGAAGTACATCCCAAGGATGAATAAGAAGCGACAGAGCAGGCAGTGATTTCTGCAGTCAGCCAGAGTCTCTGCAAAGACGGTCTCAAACCCGTCTTGCTGTCTTAGTGGCCAGAGGATGCCTGTCACAGCCGTTTGACCTGCAGGCAGATGGTTACTGTCTGTCTAACACTGTCTTCTGGGGCTTGATAGGCACTTTTGAAATGCAGATAGACGGCGGCGAGCCCTCGCCGGGGGAAGGAGGCAGCGCTCGGCAGCTTGACGCCGGTGTTAGGGAGAGTGGGGCGAGTTGCTGGGGAGCATGGCATATGGGGGGCAACTGGGTAGCACCTATCTATGTTGTGTAAGCCTGAGGTTGGCAGGGCACGGTCAGAAGGGTTTGGAAAGCTGGATGGAAGAGCAGGAGCGTGTCACGGTGCTGATGTCATCTGCCTGTGATGTCACCGCTGTCATCTTCAGCGGAGCAGTTCCAGTGATAACAGAGCTTCTGTGGTCTGTCTGCCAGCCTGGCATTCACTCTGAACAGCGTAATTAAGCAAATATATTAATAGAATGGGAGCTGGGGCCTGGGTAATGTTCTTCTGTGACAGACAAATGCGGAGACAAAGCAGACGCTTACTTCAGAAGTACCGCAGGATGCTATTAGCGGGCACAAACTCGCATCCTATTAGTGCCATTGCTGTTAGGCAGTGCCAAATCATTTGCATTTTAAATGAAGATCCCAGACCAGATCCGGTCCAGGATCAGCTCCAGGAAAGCTTCAAGCCTGTGTCTGCACTGGGGGAGCCTTGGAGCATCCAGAAATACTCTTTTAGCGAAAATGGATGTTGTATGGGCTCCACTTTTGTGCCAACTGCAAAGCCACCACCCACAGAAGTGGCACAGGACAGGAACAAAAGCATGGGAGATGCTAGCAAGGGTCATCTCCACCAAGGTCTCTCCCAGGGCCATAGTAGTCATAGAATTACAGAGCAGTTTGGTTGAAAGAGACCTTAATGGTCATCTAGTTCTAACTCCCCTGGCACGTGCAGGGAGAGCTTCCACTAGACCAGGCTGCTCAAAGCACCATCCAACCCGGCCTAAGCCAATGCTCCTTCCAGCTCACAGCCATGTCTGTGCTCATGTAGCCCATCAGTGACTCAAATGTGATCTGTGAGGTGGCCCAGAAGGGAAGGGTCCTGTCATCGCTGGTTGCAGGGACAACTCCTGCACATCTGCATCACTTAGAAGGAAAGCTTGCTGCCCATCTCCACTGAAACAGCTCTGCAAGCCCTGAAACTGCCAACTTCCCATCCCTGTCCTTACGTTACAATCCTAACAAATTATGGCATAAATATGCCAAGCAGCTTTCACCCAGGACTGGAAATGTGATAAAGCAGGGAATGTTTTTTTCATCAGAAGTGAGATCTATTTGTTTGAGCAGACAGTGCTGCAGAAACAATCCCTTCGGAGGTGTTGGAAGGGAGGAGAGGGGCACCACAGATGAAAACTGAAGGGCTAATTGTGCAAAGCTGATGAGGAGATGCCTCGGTCTGAACCACAAGTGCACTAATGGGGAGGTTGCTTAGCTACAGTGCCAATGGTACCTCAGCCATCCCAGGTAGGGGAGGAAAAGCTGAGCATAAGCAGTGAGGAAGAAGAAGGGTCATTAAAGTGTTCCCTAAAGATGCTCAACTAGCAGTGGTGGGAGCAAATAAATAAGAAGGAAAAGTTGGTCTGAGTGCCAGGGAGGAAGCCAAGCTGTTAGGAAGATGACTTGTTTGCTGCTCGAAGCCTCTCTTGTCGCTAATTTTGACTAGAGGCTTGCCTGGCGCAGTTTTTCCAGCTCTCAGGCATCCCTGACTTTATCCTCTCTCTGCTGCTATCTCATTAAAATAGTTCCCTTTGAAGGTGGAGGCTGGGCAGCTCTGCCCCGTGGCAGTGCAAGCGAGGCCAAGCAGAGCCCCAGCACGGCTGGGAGAGCCGTTTGGTTGCCCACGGACAGGAGCATACGTGTGCCAACAGTTCACATGCTCCTCAAGCTTCACAGAAAGAGCAGCCAGGTGGCTTTGTGACCTTTCCTCTCTCCACAAACATTTCCCAAACTGACCTGAGCCTAAAGCCTGCAGTTCATGTTAATAGAAAATCGTTAGCAAAGTTTTGCCTGTGTCCTGGTCCCATCCAGCGCTCAGCAGTGGGCTGGGAGGAAGTGATGGCGAGTGGCACTGACAGCACCAGCCCTAAACAACAGTTAGGAGGAGAATTATTTTAATGAATACATTTCCTTTCAATTGTATGCGAATAGTGAGATCCCATTAGAACGGGGAAGCAATTAGAGCTAATAAAGATGAACGCGCAGCACTGGGTGCATGCGGAATAACAAACAGCTAACAAAGGATTCAGGAGAGAGCTGACTCTAATCCAAATAAATGAGCAGTGATGAAAGGGAAAGTGGCCTGGGGCTCCTGCTGTGAGACACATTTCCTCCCTGCCGGGTCCCTGCTCCGGCTTCACCTCGCCATGGCAGGGAAAGTCACGCTCGGGACTGGACACAGAGACAGCTGGTCAATGATACTGCCCCAGCTGAGCTGTGTTGTGCTGCTGGCCCAGCCTGGGAAGTGCTGGAGGAATGGCTGTGGTCCCTGGGAAGCATCCTGCTAGATTTTGCACACAGGTGCCAAACGGCCCCAGCTGGGGCAAGAAGCATTGGGCAGAGCTGGAGAGGAGAGACCAGGCTGGACTGAGAGCATGGAGAGAGCGCATCAGACCTTTCCCATCATGTGCTTGGTTATTGGTGGTGACTGCCCACCAAAATTAGCAACCAGGATCACAACAGGCACAGGACTAGCCCAAAACGGTAAGTTCTATGGTGCGGTGGAGCATGGAGGACGTAATAGCCTCTTCACAATGGTGTATTTACACAGTAGGCTCACAGGAAAATTGGGTAAACCAATAATTACCTAAGGATGTTATTGGCTTTGGCAGAGTTAATAATAATTAGTACTCTTCCTTTTCTAGGCTCCTTACAGGAAAGACCTTTTATAATCTGCAGAATACAAAGGACCCAAACCACGAAGAACTGCCTCCACGTGTCTCTTGGGGAAAAAAAAACCACAAGTTGTTCTGCTGGCAGACTCCAAGGGTGAAAATCACCCAAACACACTGGGGATCCAGGCTGAAAAATACTAACAATGGGGACAACAACAACAACAACAACAACAATAATAATAATAAATAATTTTCTGTATTAAAAAAAAAAAAAAATCTGGTGTTGGGATTGCATTTTCCCTAGAGTATCTAGCTGACTTAAGCCAAAGATAAATCTAGCTCTGACACTTGACAGACTTCCAGGCTGGTGTGGGATGCTGGAAGCTGCCCTGCTGTTCCTTTTCCAGTGCTGGCAGCTCCTGGGTTGCTTTCTAGCTGCAGCTCCCTGTGGCAGCGCAGCGTTTTCTTTTCCCAGAAAGCAGATATTATCCATCGGGTCTCTCTGCATTCCTCATCCTTCCAGTGTCTCCATGCCTCTGCGAGCTCTCCAGAGCCTGCCAGCGAGCAGCTCTGCACAGCAGAGCACCCCAGGGGTGCAGGGCCACGGCCAAGGTTGAGGCTGCTGCTCTCCACCTGCACCTGAGCTTGAGGCTGAGCCCCCAGCCCCTCCTTCCAGGAGCAGCCTTTTCTGGGTCAATGCCACTTGACAGTTTGGGTTAAATGGAATGAATTTGTTTTGAGACATGCTGGAAGAGGAGTGTGCTCCCCTCCCCCCCCAAGTCCTTCTGCCTTGCTGCTGCCTGGAGGGAAAGGGTAGTGTGGGATCAGAGGGATCAGCCAGGTGATATTTATTCAAAACTGATGTGTGTGATCAACTGTGTGAGCCCACCACACACTTGATGCTGGAAGGGATGGTAAAGGAGGGCTCCCAGTTTCCGCACGGGCATCCAGCCTCCATCCAGCTCAGCTTAGCAAAGCCATCACCTCCCGCTGTGTTCCTCACCTCCAAGCTAAGTCCAAATCTCGGCAGCTCTTTACACATCCACGAGGTGCAGCTTTGCCTATTACTGCACTTCTCCTTGCTGTTACTTAAATATCCTCCCCATTCCTGCCTCATCACATTCAGCCCTGCCCTGCTCCTGTGCAGCCATCGCAGAGACCCTCCGTGCTGCTCCTGGTGATCCTGGCACTGCCTGTACTGCCCTCTCCCCCTGCCCGCGGCAGCCTCTTCCCAGGCACGTAGGATGTTGGCTGCCTCTCCTGCTATGGGCAACCTTCAAACGCTCAGAAATCACCAGTGAAATCCCGCCCTGCCCCAAGCTGGCCCATAAATCACAGCATTATAAAAATAAAATGGGTTTGTGCGTGCATGCACATTTCAGGTTGCCTTTTAAACCTGAACTTGTTTCTCACACGCTGGCAGAAGAACAGAGGAGAGCTGGAGTCAGAAGGCAAGCTTGAAAAATAAACGCATACTTCTCTCTTGCTGCTCATGAAAGGCTCCCAGAGGAAAACAGGGAAAAACAGGGCAGGAAGAGGCCCCGGAGGGCTCAGTGTGCCCATTCCCCAAAGCAAGAGCACCGTCTTCCCTGCAGATGTCAGGCAAACTTGTGTCCAAAGACCAGGGTATTGTGGGTCCCTTGCTTCCACTGCTCTCTTAATTTCCCCCTTTCTCCCTTCCCCCTCCCTACCCCCTTATTTCCTCCCCTTTTTCCTTGCTTCCTTGTGGCCCTGTGCTCACCCCCTTGCACTTATCCCATTTTTCTGCGAGTGCTGCATCACCTCCAAGGTGCCACAGGGGCATCCCCTTCATGCTGAGTGATGCCCCAGCCATGACACGTGGGCTCTGCTCCTGCATGAGCCACCCACAGAAGAGGCTGAAAGTTGTGCTGTCTTAAGCCATAGTTTAACATAATTAGACATCCTGGCTTGAGGGCAGTAATTACTTTTATAATCCTTAAACATATTAAAAAAAAAAAAATTTGCCTCCCAATTCAATACCTTTCAAAAATCTTTTTTAAATGGTGCTGCCTTCTTCAAACACAACTCAGCCAACAGTAATTACAATAAATTATTCTAAGTTCTGAAAAAACATATAGAAATTAATCTATGTGTGCAAACTGCTAACCATTCCTTGTTTATCCTTCTCTCCTGCTGCTTCCTTCCTACCGCAGCCCTGTGCCTCCCTCACTCCCCAGCCTGCTGCCCGTACTGCCCAACAAGGGATCTCAGCCTTGGCACCCGGCAAAGCAGCTGCCTGCCCTTGCCCGTTCCCCCAGGAGGCGTTCATAAAGCTCACCGCATCGGGGTTAGGCTGGAGGCAACAGCAACCAGCTGCAGCTGAGGCTTTGCAGCCTTGGCTGCATTTCAGAGCAGAGCCATGGGCAAGCATCACCGAATTTACCAACTTTCTAGGCAGAGCTTTGCTGTGACCTGCAAGGCAAAGAGGGGTACAAGCACTAGCCAATGCATTTGATCCTCAGCTGGGATAAATAAGGCATGATTCTGCTCAAGTCAAAGGCGAGAGCCTGATTCACAGCAGCTGAGAATCTGGCCAACAGTGTCAGCAGCACGACAATAGCGTAATGTTTTCATTATGCATTGTTTTTTCCCAAATACTTAAAAAATTATCTAGGAATTACTCACACATCCAGTAATAGTTACCAGTCTTGGGTATTTAGGCAACGGTTTCTTGAGACAGGATTGTCAAAGCTTGAGCCATCGCCTCTCCCGCTCCGTGCGCTTCTCCTATCACTTCTGTTCTCCTCCTCCTCCGTGTACACAGTCCAGTAACCTCTTCCTGACAATCTCCAGATCCACAAAATTGCTCACTTGGAATTTTGCAGTAAATAGAAAATTACTTTGCTCCTTTCTCTCAGGACAGTACAGAAAATGAATCCAAATGAAAAAGCAAGTAGTGTGTATCTGGTAGACATAAACAGCACAAGAAAGGCAATTCTGCTTTTCAGCCCTGCTGCAGAGCAAATGACCTTGGAAATAATAAAAAGCCTGGGGCCTGAGCATGGTGCAGAGTGGCACAAACCTTTATTTGGGGAGAAGCTGGGAAGAAAAACCTGAAGGGATGGATCTGTTGACGTGCAAGTCCCCACTGGCTGAAATACCTGTGCTTGAGTTTGCACTTCACAGCACAAGAGGGAAAGAGCTCATTTGTCCTTTCAGCCTGCACCCAATGCTCCAGGGGCTCTTTGCCCAAACTGCCTTCCTCCCCTCCACTGGCTGCTCATGGTGTGCCATGTCCAGGTTTGGAATGCCCTCCCCTGGCTGGGGCAGTGGGACAATGCCACGTGGCCAGGGTAAGCAGCCCTCCCCATCCCAAATTTGAACACCTTGTGAACATTTGGAAATGATGAAAACACAGCAAGGAGACATGGGCTAATTGGCAGCTGGGAAAGGGAAGATGGGCTAAATTTATATCTAATAATTCTAATTGCATGTCAAACCACAGCATCAAAAAAAGCCCAAATAGAAAGCATCTGTTGGGCCCATGGCTCAGCTCTGCACCAGCATGTCACAGCCAGCAGTATCACCAGCGTCCACCTGCGACACCTGGCAGGGAGAGTCCTACGAGCATCCATCACTTCTCCATGGAGGGGCCAGGGAAGGACCGAGAAGAGAGAATGAGAGAGAGTGGATCTGAGTGTGTTTTATGTCAGCAGGAAGAGCTGCTTTTGCTGCTGGATCTGCCAAGAGGATGGTACCACCCAGAACACATCTCCCAGCACGCGATGTTGCTCCTGAGACACTGCCACCATGCAGCTCTGTCTGTATCAGATCAGGCAGGCACTGCCAGCGTCAGGACCTGCCAGGTCTGCCAGTAGTGAAAATGGGTGGGTTTGTGGTCTGCTTTTTTGTCTTACAACATTTCTTCTTAGAAAAGGAGAGAAGAGGAAAGGAGAGGAATGTTTGGGTTTGTTTTTTTTTTTTTAAAAAGTCTGTGACAGGCAGCAAGCAGAAAACGAATGTTTTAAAAATAGAGGATCCTGGAAAAGAGCAAAAGGGCATCCTGTGCACATTCTGCTGGGCATGGTTTGCTTGGTGCTGAGGATGCCTTGTCTGCCTATGCCAGCTTCACGGGGAGAACAGGGGGCCCATTGCAGCTGCCCTGGTGCTTCTTTGCCAACATCCAATATAGGGGACTGAAACCAGCCTGTAATTTCAAGAGAGGCCGCTCATGTGAAATAATCCCAGTAGTCACGCTGTTTCCACTGCTTTTTAAGTCCTGGTTGCTCTCAGGGAGAGCAGGGGGCTGGATCTGCGTCCAGCAAAGCCAAATCGGGGCCTGACTGCTGAGAGGCTGAGCAAAAGCAGCTTGCCTGGCTGCAAAGAAATGACAGGCTTAGGTTTCACCGGTGTTGGAAGGGGCAAAGCAGTTAGCCACGGGGTCTAGACAGCTGAGAAATGCCCCGGTGACCTACTCGCGTATCTCCCGGCGTGGCATCTCCCTAAATCTCAGAGCTTGTTAACTTAGTTGCATTTTTTATTTCATAGCAAACTGCTTAATCTGAGCTTTGGAGGTACAACTTGTGCCTGCAAAAGCAGTGGAACAATGAGGTGGGGGGTGATGGGGGGGAAGAGGGGGAAGGGAAAAGTAAGCCCCACCTGTTTCCTGTTTTTATTTCCCCCGCCCCCACCTTTATTTTTTGTGTTCCCTGGTTATATGGGGGCTCCTGCAACTTGTCCAGAAATACCTCTGCTATTTCAGTGGCACTTTGGAGCTCAGGAATTTAGGGAGGGCTTAGAAATTCCTAACACATCTTTCAACTGCTTAAATGTAGGTGAAGGTAGCTCAGTGCTTTCTTAGTTAGCATTTCTATTATCCTTTGTGTCTCCTTTCCCCTCTCCTGCCCTCCCCCTTGTACCTCTGTGCCTAAGGTTTTGGGTGCCCAGCTTTTTCTCCCCATATAGGGTTGGCACAGGCATTCGGTGCACACATATGGTGGCAGCAGCAGCAGCAAGGTCCAAACGCTCCCACAAACAAATCCTCTGAGCAGCTCCTTCAGCATTCTGTGTCTCTACTGGGAGTTTGAGGGGCCAGTTTCCACAATGCTTCACTGGAGGGGAGAAAACCCTGGCTGCAGGACTGGTTTGAAGACCTCAGTTGGGAGACAGGTTTCATCTGATTTCTGTCAGGGTCTGCTGGCATCTCTGGGATAGTGCTTTACTGCCTGTCGTGTGGTGGGAGCAGCACTCATTTTGGGAGAGACATTTCCTAAGCTCTGCACGTCTCAGCGAGAAGCAGCCAAATTTCCCCGTCAGAAAGATTCCCTGAGAAAACAGTCGGGATGGAAAACCACCCCAGGAAAGCACGTATCACCTTCCCTATACCTCAGCCGGCCGCGTTAGCAAGGCGGGGAGAAAAATGTTTGCGAGATGCTGCTCCGCTACCTAGAAACTCATACACATCTCCGATATGATCTGTACTGCTCCCTTCACAATCAACCAATATATTTTGACTACAACCCGAAATGTTGCAAAAGAACCTTTTTACTAAGTCTCTTTGGTGCAATACAGATACGTCAAGGCTGATTGTTATTGTACATGTCAGGGTTGTTGAAGTGCGGGATAAAGAAGGCCATTGTGCTCCCACGGAGGGGACAGCTCGGATGATTAATGACTGCTCCCTCAATTCTCCGAAGAAGAGATGGAAGTCGGATAAGGCCTCTGCTGGCGGTAGGGGCAGAGCACCAGAAGACATACCCGGAGCTCAAAAAAAAAAAAAAAAAAAAAAAAAGAGAGAAAGAGAGAGAGAGGGCTCTGCACGGCAGGGCAGGATCAATGGGCAGCAGCGCGCTGGAGTGCCGGCAGCTCGCCCGCTTGGCGCGGGAGCAGGGAGGTGCCGCTAACACTGGGGCTTGTGTTTGCTCCTCTCATCGCCTTTGCTAATCCAGCCTTTTTTTCTTTTCTCAGCTTTTCTGCCTCCGAAAGTGTCTCTCAGGAAGGCGGATGGCTGTCCATTGAGTAAGACGAATGGCGAAAAATCAGGGAAATTGCTAATTGATCTTTGCCGAACTCACGTGGTGACTGTAGCTCATTTTCTGAGCCTCCACGCAAATACCTCCCGGTCTAATTCTAAGGCGTGCCAAAGTAAATTACATTTCGTTTGCCTTAAATAAACAATGACTCTTCCAGGAAAGGTTTGTCTCTTTTGGGCACTTGCATCATTTATCATTGCTCCACTGTTTTGAGTTGGCTGCCCTTTTAGGGTGAGATGTCTCTTGGTTTCAGTGTGCGCACTACCATAGAGAGGACAAGGTCTTACCCCAAGAAAAATGTACTGAGAAGATGTCATTAAAGCTAATGAGAGTCCAGGCAGCTGCAGCTCATTAGTGATTGCCTGGGGCCGATTGTAACTGAGACCTTTACGTATACATCATAGTCAAATAAACAACATCATATTCGATCTGCAAAGTCTCTATCAGTTCCTGCCCAGTCCTTATCGCTCAGCCTTACATTTTGCTGAGAAAATGTTCCCTGTTCAATAACAAAGCCAGAAGCAAACTGAGCTTGCACTGGAGACCATCGCACTTAGGAGCATTGTGCTGAGAAATGAGGGTGGGTGGTGGGGTCCCTTCTTCTCAAGGCTTTGATACTTGAAGTTAATTGATTGGGAGGTTAGAAGACACTCAGGGCTTGAGCTCTCCACCCTGCCCACGGAACATGGAAAACAGGTCGAAGAAGCTGCAAAGATGCTGCAGACCAGCACGTTTTAAGCAGAGAGTGAGCAATTATTTTTCCCGCCGGTTCCTTTCTTTGACTTCAGACATGACTTACCCTGAACGAAAACGAGAGGTTTCTGACACTACATTTGTTGTCATTACAAAGCATTTAGCAAGGAATTACAGGTTAACAAGCGTGGGGGTTTCCTTCCTGATCAGCAAAGCCCCTGGTGGGGCTTCCCACCTCCCCCTTTTTCCCCCCGTGGGCAGGACTCCCCTGGGCTGCGGCCGGGGGCAGGCTGCAGATTCCCTCCTGTCCTCACCCCACGTGTGATTATTAAGTTCTTATCTCAATAAGGAGTCACTGACACTGGGCTGCTTTCCAGGGAATGCTGCTGCCTTAATAGGCCATTATATCTCGGTAATAAGGGCTAAACTCTTCTGGGGGCATTTAGTCATAAATTAAGTAAAATAACACCATTGATTTTGCCTCTCTTCCAGCCCTCACTAAGGCCAGGTGATGCTGTTCATGGATTCCCTTCTCTGCTGGCTTCTTGGGACTGATGCAGGGTGCACGCACCACTGCCAGGGTGGGCCAATGTCCTGTCCTGGGGCCCTATAGTAGATAATAATAAAATAAATTAGGAACGGGTGATGGCTGGGTTCACTGACTCCAAGCCCAAGAGCTGGATCCCAGCTGAGGTCTCTACACCCTCACTTGACAAAGGGCATCTTCAGTTCTGGTCATACTGGGGCCTGGTAATGAGGTGGCTCTTACCCTGGGTATCTGTCTGCCTCAGGGCACAGCATCACAGGTGAGCTAATCCCAGTGAAGGAGCCATGATGGCAGCACAGACACAACCTTGATTGGGAATGCTGCTTTTGGGTGGCTGAATGCCATCCTTTGTGGCTACACCTTGGGGTAGGTAGCAGCCTAAGCTCATGAGACCCAGAAACACAGGTCTGCCTGTTGGTCACATCCATTCTATGATTCTACCACCTTGGACAGAGAGGCTACTGAAGCCTCAAACCATGTTTAGCAGAGCTACCCAGTTCTGCCCAAAGCTGGGCTAACAATTTTCCTGGCACCTTTTTATTCACTACTGTGAATCCATCCACACCATCCCATAGGGCCCTGAGAGACTTGAGCTCAAGGTTATCACTGCCTGCCTGGGACTGACACACCAATCGCATAGGCCCATCTCTGCTCTATCTAGAGAGCTTTGGAGCTTGGGATGGGCCAGTCTCCCACCAGGAGCTTTCAAACCATGGTGGATTGCAAGGCATCTCATAGCATGGAGGCTTGTGAGGTGGCTTTCCACCACGGGAGCTTGCAAGTTGGATGGTGAGCTCTTTCCTTCTTCCTTTTGATGATTCTGAAATGCTGACACCAAGGCACTGAGAGACATGGATGGCAGACTAACAAAGGAGCTTCTTCTGCATTAGCAGCTACCAGGGAAGGAGCAACATGTAGGTGGAGCTGGAGCAGAGCAGCTGCATCCTGCCTAGAAAAAAATCAGCTCACTGCTCACTGTTCCCACCAGGTCTGCTTTGCTCTGGAGTAGGATGCCAGGTGCTGTAACTCCGTAAGGACCTTGACCAGATGGAGACCCTGCTGCATTCAGCCTCAGTTTCTGAGAAGAGCTTCAGCAGAGCTGAGGCAAAGGGAGGAGGTCCTGTCAGCAACCTGGAGAAGAACTCCTGCCTGATGTCCTACTTGGGCCAATGGAGCTGCCAGCACACTCCAAGCTGCACAAAACAAGAAGGGCATCTCTCTGTCTCCTAGGAGCGAGGACACTGAGGGCTCTCCTGTTAATGCTGTCTCCCCAGCTCTCATTAGAGGGAAGTACAGCTGTGCTGGCCTGGGAAAGCCCTTCAGACACCCGGCTTGTTTGAAACGGAAGTTGCACAGCTTCGGCTTCCCTTGGCTTTAAAGCCAATCTGGTGCAACCCATGCAAAGCTCTCCACAGAGACCCCCCCGCCACCCTCACTCCAGGTATATTGATTTAATTTGCACCTGTGCATTTCTTGGCTCAGCCTGACCTACAGCAAGCCAGGAGTAAATTCACTTAGGAGACTTCTGGCATGAAGCTGCCCCGGCTGAGCTAAGCCAGCATGAAACAACAAGAGTTCAATAGGTTCAGCTTTGCGTGCAGCCTGAGATTGGGATGTAGCTTCAACCCTGCCCCAAGACAGCATAAGAGAATGACAGAAGGTGTTTGAGGTGAAGGGTTTTGCTGTGGGTAATCCATGTCTCTTTAGAGCAGCTCTTTGCTGCTACCCACAGTGCAGGCACTGGACCTGCCTGGTTCCCTCCTGCCTTGCCTATTTTACCAGCACATGGGGGGATGCTGTGACTCTGTTCTACTGTTCTACTCTCCTCAGGTCCTAAAACAGTCAGGAGCAAGAGCTTCTTGGGAGCCATCCGGCTGCTGACCTCTACTCAGGTGCTGGGGACCCACAAGCAGGATGCTGATGCTCATGCTTGAGGTTTTGTGCTCAGTTCCTTTCTAATCCCAATTTTCTATTGCTCATAACTTATGTCATTTAGGCTGGAATTTTCCAGACATGAGCTCTCTACAAAGGTGGCTCTTTCCTTTTCCTTCTTTTTTTCTTCTAACCAAATGAAAACATTCAGCCAAATGGCCTGGCCGTGTCCATTTTCTTTCTTTTTTTTTCTTTTTTTTTTCCTTTTATTTCTTTCTTTTTTTTTTTTTCTTGAGTGAACCTATAGCAAACACAGATTTTTCCCATTATATATTAAAATTATAGTTATAGAGTCACCTTTCCTGCTGTAGTGTCAGCCAGAAGAGGGCCTCTGGCTGACCTCTGGGGAGCTGGCGTGCGATGCAGGATGCTGCTGTCCAAGCAACCTCAGCTTTCTCCAGCTCACCCAAACTCTGACCCTCCCCGGGGGCCCTTCAGGTGCCCTGGGAAACCTGAGTTACAATCCTCTGAGAAAGGAGTTTTACCCAAGCACAGAGCAAGGTGTGTTCCTACTTGTTTTCCTAGGCAAACTGGGAAGCAGCACCAGGATGGGGATCATGTTGCTGTTTTCTAGCCCAAGTCTTGTGTAGGTCCCAGTTCAAAGGTTCTTTTCCTCACAGATTTCCCAAAGGCACTGATTTCCAAGGAGGGCTGGTAAGCAGACATCCACAGGTATTTCCGATGTATTTACACTGTTGTTCCTTGTCACCTCCCCAGTATGGGGGACTGGGCACTGGTCCACACAGTGAAGGCGTCTAGTGAGCATCCCTACCAGGCTCACGATGGCCAGCAGTGGGAACAGACAGCACACACCACGGCAAACAATTTTCCAAGCTTCCCCCTTCCTTCTGGTAGCAAAGGGGTTAACGCCAATAAGGCTGAATCCCGGGGGGCTGCTGGGGAGCCATAGCTGTGCAAAGTGGGGCGGAAGCAGCTCCCCCCTCTTTGCTGCCGCTCGCCATGATGTCATGTCCCTGCTCTCCCTGCAGACACATTAAACAAGCTCATGTGCTAACAGGGGCAGAGGGGCCAGACGTGCAGGTGGGCAGCACCTGGTGCAGGATGCCCATGGCTGGGGCTGGTGCAGGATCACAACCCCTGCCAGGGCCACGTGCCAACTCCTGGCCACCAAAACCCCTCAGAACAGCTGGTGGGTGAGGCAAGTCACTCTGTAACGCAGTGTTCAGTTGGCTTCCAGTCTCTCTTCCAACACCTGATGGGAATCTGGAGCAAGCAATGGCTGGAGAAACTCCTCGTTACATTTTCCAGGCACGAACAGGTTGTTGAATAGCTCAGGAGTTGCCCAGACCAAGACACAGGTGGAGGAAACATCATGTTTTAGTACTTTTTTCGGGGGAGCAAGGATAACCACAAGGGATCCCCGCTGTATCTCTTCCATCTTCATCTCATTCTGCCAGGGGACACAGGTCCAGCCCACATTCTTGCCCAAAAAGAAGCCCCTTCCCATAGCTCTTCTCCTTTGCAGAGAACAAATGCATGCAAAGGAGGCCTCTATGTTTCTCCAATTAATGTAATTAAGAGAATTAAACTTTTGGAGGGGCGGTGGTGGCGGTGGTGGTTTCATTTTCCTTTTATTTGATTAGGCAAATTCCCACCACGCGCTTTGAGCAAATGAAAGCCAGGCTCCTTCCCGCTGCTTGGCGGCCCCGAGAGGACGCCCTACCTTTCAATCTCACACGCTAATGTGTTTAGAGTTAAAAATCCCCCCTGCCCCGGGCGGCCGAAGGAAGGATCCCAGAGCCGCGATTAACGCACGGCTTCCCGAGCAAGGATGTGCACACGGAGCTGCCGGGCTCACGGCGCACCCTGCACAGCTCACCCAGCCTCCACGCCAGCACCGGGAGGTGCCGGTGGTGGTGTATCCCGGGGCTCCCAGTTTTCTGACATTAAGTCCAGGGCAGAACAATAAAAGCAGGGGGGAAAGCGGGGAAGCCCTGAGGTCAGACAGGCAGAGATCTGTCCTGGCCAGCTTGCCCACAGTGACTTCACCGACAGGGAGGTTTCCGTGGCCCCATCGTATGGTTCACCGCACAATACTGAAAAGTAATTATTTTTGTCAGCCTGAATATTAAAACCTCTTCACCACAAGACTGGGTTTAGCTATCAAGGTTACTGAAAAATAAAACACAAAGAAAAGTCTTTGTGCAATCCTACCATGAGGCTTTGGGAACTTTGGCTGTCCCACAAGCTCTCCAAAATTATGAGCCAGGTCCCCAAAATGAGATGGGCTTAAAAATCAATAAGAATAAAAAAAAAAAAATACATTATGGCTTTTAATTTTTCTTCGGCTTTCTGAGCTTTTTGGGCACACAGGGGACGTGTTAGACGTTAATGAAAGCTGCTATTCTCATTTAAACACAATTTCAGGTGGTCGTAACTTTGAAAACCATGGGAGACATCACCATGTCCGTGGCGGGTACAGAACTGGACAGAGAAAAGCAATCCAAAAATTGGGGCAAAATGTCTCTTTTAGCCCCGGTGGGGGTTCTTGCAGATTCTTGCAGCGGGAAGCATGTCCAGAGAAAGCCAAACCAGCTCTTTTCTATTTCTTCCCCCCAGCAAAAATCTGCTGACCCGGAGTCTGGCTTTCCGGTTCCTCCCAATTAGAGTAATGAATCGGAGATAGAGCTCCAGGAGCGCTGTCTGAGATGGGAGGAAACCACAGGAAGGCTCTAGAGGCAGCGCGGGGCCGGTGGGGCCATGCCGGCGTGAGTACAGGTGGCCAGAGAGCGGCTGGAGGTGAGGCTTGGATTTCCCGGCATTTGTCGCCTCTCCAGTAAAAACGTTACAGATCCGCCGCGGAAGATGAACGGGGTTATCTGGATTTAGCAGGAGGCTCAAACTCTCTTTTCTCCTCCAACAGAGGAACTCGAATGGCTCCCTGCAGTCAGGAGGCTGAATTTGAAGCTTTAAAGCCCATCAGGTTTCTGGGCTTGCAATGAGTACTTCTGATTATATCTTTTTTTTTTTTTTTTTTTTTTTTTTTTTTTTTTTTTTTTTTTTTTTTTTTTTTTTTTTTTTTTTTTTTTTTTTTTTATTTATTTATTTATTAGGTGAAATATTTTTCTCTGTTAAACCCTAATTCCTCCAGCTTTCCCAAGGGTTAACCAGAGGAGAGAAGCTGGAGTGGGGGTGGGGAGGAGAAGCAAAGGGTCAGGTGATGCCATCGTGGAGTAACGACACAGGATAGGATTTATGGATGCTCTTCCAGGTCCCCTCTTGGCCCTCGCTCTGTAAATAACTATAAGGGCAGGGACTTGCTGGTACCAATCCCATGGCTGCCCTGAGCACACCATTTTGGAGAAGCAAGGCATCCGCAGCCAGCGTGCAGGGACCAGCTGCCCGTCGCAATGGCACTGGCAGACCTCCACTTTGAAGGGTAAAGAGTATTTCTGCCTGAGGCAGTGACACGATGAAACGCCACAAACTGCTGGTTGCAGACTCCTCCGTCGCTGCTCAGAGCATCTGTGGAAGGGAAAACTTCCCAGCGTAACATCCACAGCCTCTTAAATAAATAGTCTTTAATGTTGCACTAAAGGGTTGTAGTCTTAATATGTAAAATCTGTTTAGCTTTTTGAATTCTTGGATCGTGCTCTGGAAAGTCCGCCAGAACTCGCCTGTTGGCTTTTTTCCCCCAGCCTTTGGTCTCGCAGGAGCCACAGTGAGGAACGCCCTCCCGCAGAGCCGGTAGTAACCCTGGGCGAGCGGCAGCCGGTGGGAGATGCCCTGAAGATGGCAGCAAGGCCATGGGCACCACGCAGCTGGGGCTGGCGACAGAGCTGGGGCAGCGGATACCACAGCTGAAGCAAATATTTTGCTACTAAGGAAAAAAAAACCGGGGGGTAGTGGAGAGCTGTTTTGTAACAAATGCTGGAACTCTACCAGTGGCTGGGTCCTTCTGCCAAATCACACCCTCGCTGCAAACCTGCCAGGACGTTAAAAGGCTGGGCAGCCCCTCGCAGCTGGGTCCCTCCCCGAAAGACAGAGGAAGGGTGGGATGGGCTTCCCCGACAGCTCTGGCTGCAGGCGGCCTCATGTGAAGTGAGTTATTTCAGGGTCTCACATTTTTCTTGAGCTCGTAGCCCTCGGCAAGGCTGTGACTCTTCAATTGATGCACAAAGGCAAGTGTGAGCTGGACCCAGAACCTGCTGGGCTCCCGATGGGGCTGTGTGTGCTCAGGCACCCTGACCGGGCCTGTTGGGTGCAATGTAAATACAAGTTAAAAGAAAGAGAGATCGTTCCCTGAGGATCTCTCGGCTCGAATTAGAGAGGTGGGAGTGCTGTCAGCAAATGACAGACTATCGCTGGGAGAGGCACAAACAAGCGTGTAGGGGGGAGCACCAGGAGAAGATCAGGGCGTTGTGGTTTTGTCTAGACAAGGAGTGCTGCAGCTGAACTTAACCCCTGCCCGGGCGGGCTCAGCAAAAACCATACCTGTCAGGGGATAGAGATGTGTGAGGGGAGAACAGCATCTCTGGAGAGGGTGCTAAGGGGAGGGGCTATAGCTGGGCAGATGGAGCTGGGCAAGGGGACAGAAGCAGTGCCTGTGGGCACATATCAGCCTCAGCCATGGGGCTGCGGGGGGACAGGAGTGTTTAGCCAACCACAGTGGAAAAGTGGGTGTGGAGAGGTGACTGTACATGTGATGAGGACAAGGAACATGGTGGGTCTGAGTAAAGACACTTGGCAGCAAGGTTTTGGAGAGATGTGAAGAGAGACAGGCAGGAGCATGCCCAAACAGGAGCAGAAGGGTGTGATGAGGCCAGCCAAGGCTCTGTCAGCTTCTCCACGAGGAAGAGAGAACTAGAGTTCAGGACAAAGTCATGGTGCAGTCAGGGTGGGATGTATAAGGGTCTGCATGGGGCCAAAACTCAGACCCTCCACAGGTGTTTTTGAGGAGGTGTGAGAGCGATGAGTGGAGCTGGGTGGAGGTCTGCCAGCTGGGAGGCTCAGTGATGAGCACTTTGGGGTGGAAATAGAAAGGCCCTGTAGGTCCTTTATAACTCAGCTTGGACAAATACAATGATTATGATGCTTTTAGAGACTAATGAGCCAGGAGGGAGGGCATTTACAAACCAAAATGCTAGAACTCATGCTGACCTTGTAGCTGAGAAGTCTTCTCCCTGGCCAGCAGTACCTGGGTGCCATGAAGCAAAACAGCCCTGCCTCCTGCAGATCTGGGCCAGGCAGTGAGCAATGGGCTGACCATAGAGATGCGGTCTACTTCTGTGTGCAAGTGATACTCTGCAGATAAAGAGCACTTAGGACTGCAAAACTCAAGGTAAGGACTATGTGTGGTGTTAATGGCCTCAGAGCTGTGTGTTGGAGTAGTGGTTGGATACAGTGATGAAGGGGAAGGAGGTGTGTGCTGGGACCTGAATATCCACATCTTGGAGGACAGTAGCTATAGAAAGAGAGCCCTGTGCCCTGGGAGGTGGGACAGAGCCTGGAGACAAACCAGGGGAGAATTGGGCTAAGACTGTGTAAACTCTGCAGAGGTATGAGATGTTGGACTAAGGCATGGAGCCCAGCAGATGTACTTAGATGCAAGAGACATCAAGGGAGAAGCCTGTGAAACATCATGCCCAGCAGAGGTGGGAGGTGTGGCAGTGCTGCTGTGCAGTGAGAGGGCACAGTGATGGGATGCAGGAGCACCTAGTTATGGGTGCACACAAGGCCCCCAGCACCACGATACTCAGCATGAGTATATTTTTGTGGTTGCACCCATGGGTTGGCTCCAGCCCAGGATGGGTGGTATCTCTCTTAACTCTGTCTGATATGGAGGAGAGGCCTATGGCTCTTGAACCGTGGCATGTTGGCTTTGTGATCTGCAGCTAACACTAAAATGAGGATATCTGAATGCACAAGGGTCTGTGATCCCCTCTGTGGAGATAGGATGC
This sequence comes from Ramphastos sulfuratus, assembly GCA_013399055.1. Taxonomy (NCBI): domain Eukaryota; kingdom Metazoa; phylum Chordata; class Aves; order Piciformes; family Ramphastidae; genus Ramphastos; species Ramphastos sulfuratus. Next base: position 97,773 of record WBNM01022812.1, on the reverse strand, counting down.
AGCTAAGCTGATGATGTTCTGCCAGCATCACCCATTCCAGCAGCTGTCAGAGTCCAGGCAGCACCATGCTCTGCCTCAGAAAAAAATTTTCTCTCTGCTGTGTTACTGGGCAGAGGGTGACCAGAAAGGGCTCAGCTAAGCTGGAATCACTGGTGCCTGCCCACATTGTCAGAATCTCTTGGGCCCCTATGAGTCAGCACTTGGTCGCCTCTGCCTGGAGGCCTGCCAACCCCTGAGCAATGATTTCCAGTGCATGTGGCCAGGTTGTGTGTCAGGAGGATTAATGATAGAGGATTCTCGGGGTTTAAGAGATCTGGGTCTAATTTAAAACCAAAACAAAACATAGAAATTTAGGAGCAGGGGAGTTGCTGTCCTGGGGCGAGCCTGGGATGCAGCTCATCATGCATCCGATCTTGCAGTAACATGTGCCAGGACCTTCAGAGAAGGTACAAGCAAGCACCTGGTACACAGGAAAAACCCAGCCTCCCAGGGGTGCTTTCTTCTTTGTCTTTTGCTATTAGTCATTAGCTTATGCTCCGAAGCACATGGCCTTATCTCCCCTCCAGGCATCTTCCTTTTATCTACCTTGACTCACGGAGCTGCAGAAACTTCTATTAGCCGCATAAATGTCAGATCTTCTTTAAAATCTTACAAAACTCTCTACCTCGTTGTATCTTACGGCAAAGAGTTCCACACATTCATCATGTGTTGGTCTAAAAATGAGTTTCTTATCAGTTTTTAGCTTTCTGTCTTTGGATTTAGCCATCTATCCTGGTAGAGCTTTCTCCATTGCATCCACTAGCATCCATCCCTGATGCAGAGGGAACTGGATGCCAAGATGAGCTCCAGTTTTGCCTGATGTTTTCCGGTAAGAGGCTTAAAGCTGGTGACTGGAAGAGCCTGACAGCAAAACCTCCTTTTGCAAAAAGTCCTCAGCAACTTTCTTGCTGAAAATTTGGGCTGGCGGTGGAGCAACTCTGCATGCCAGAGGGATGGGAAGTTCAGGCTGAAGATGTCTCCCAAGGCAAAGTCTTGGGGTTGTGCCAGGTTGTGGGAGGTGGAGGTTTGGGAAAGGGCTGCAGGGCTTAGCCAAAGACCAAAGGAAATGTGGAAGAGGGGAACGTTTGTCTTGATTTAATTTGACACTTAAACTGGAAGGGGGTGATTTGTAGCTGCTCGCATTTAAAAAACTCCTTGAGATAGGGAAGTGGAGGCAATAGGGTGTTGGATGCCAGATCAGATAAGACCCTGTGGGTAATGCCTCTACCTTACTCATTTTCATCCAGCTTTATCTTCAGGCTCCTAAAAAGCCCAATGGCTTGAAATCCTTCACTCCTGGCTACTTCCAATCTCTCCTTTTCAGTGGGATACTCAGACTCAATGAGATGTGTACTGTTGTACTGATTTACCCTGGCACAGTGCTCCCTGGCCCTGCCATCACATGCCCAAGGACATTTTGGTGCCCTGGGCACAGCTGAACACTGAGCTGTTCACTGAGATGTCTTGAATGGTTTGGGCTGCCATGGAGAGACTGGATGGGGCAGTGCTCCAGAGGTACTGGAAAAGGATCCTGAAGACATTTGTGTGTAAAATCCTGGTTCCTGTGTGTTAGATGGTCCATATGCATCTTGGCATAGGGACTGCTCCTTGAAGAAGGCAGTGATAGGAGGGGTAACAGTGCTGGAGGGAGCATTGGAGGTTTTACTCACCACAAGAACAGCCTCCTCAGGGCTCACTGACCTCATGGGCAGCCAAACACAGGAACATTGCAGGAAAAGAGGGAGGCAGGCATAGCCTGGGCAAGTGGAGGCATCACCAAGGAATGTGCCCGCACCCTCCACAGAGCACATTATGGGGTGCTGGCATAAGCCGAGCCCTATACAGAGTCATTCCAGCAGCTGGCTCCTGAGATTGGCCCTCAGCAGGTACCAGAGCAGCTGGAGGAGCATGAGTAGGCTCAGGAAAGTGCTGCCCAGATTGAATGCATTTTGGCACTGACCCTAATCCTTTCCTGCCAATGCGCTGATTGGAATCGTGTTTCCAGTAGGAGCAGTTGTGATGCTCTACCCACAAAACAGCTGGGAGAGCTACAGATTTTTATCATGTGCTTCAAAAAAAATAATATGAGTGACCACTGGAAACACTCCAGTGGCTGAGGTCTCCTAGTGACACTGGGCAGGATGAGATGGGTGTGGATGTGACTGTGGGATGGCGAGGGGGGATGCATCCCCTCTCAAGCTTCCTGTGGTGGAGCAGAAGGTGCCAGAGCTCTAGCCCAGCTCAGAGGCAGGTCCAGCTCAGCCCTGGTTGCCTTCTCTGGAGGTTTCTCATGCTCTCTGGAAAGGAGATAGGACTCCCAATGGACATTGCAGCTGAGAGTCTTGCAGCCAAACTGAGTTTCTCCTCCTTCAGCCCACAGTTTCTGGCTTGACATATTCTGGTCCCTCCCTGCAGCATCCCTCTACCCAAGGGATGAGGTATCTGCCTCTCACCTCTATCCCTTAGGGATGGCCGATCACAGCCAGGCAGCTGCTCTCAATGGCTTTGCAGATCTCTGGCAGGTCTCACTGTCCTTGACTTTGCTCTCACTCTTTATTACCCATTACATGGTAGGCGCCCAAAATGGGATATGTTCATGGGCAGGACCATGGCATGGCAGGGCAGGGCTGGTGAGGGTGCTGGAGGCAAAAGACTGCTTTATATCTTCCAACAATGTTCCTTTTTTATACTTTTTTCTTTCCTCAGTACAAAACTCCTGCCTTGCAGTCAGCCTCTGATCCATGACATCCTCACTGCTTTTCTGCAGAGCACCTACCTTGCTAGCTTCTCCCTGTATTTATTTAGGTTTCCCCCCCTCGCCCTGTGTTTGCTTGGTTGAACCTTGTGCTTCTCTTGTGAACACCCTCCTGTTTTTCCTGGCTCTGTCTCTGATTTATCAAGATTGTTTTGAGTTTTAACCCTGCCTTGCTGTGTTGCCTGAGCAGTCCTGGCTCTGACACAAGGCATGAGCCACTCACAACCATGCACAAGTTAAGAACAGATCCAGTTCCTCTTCTGATCGTTCCAGCGTCATCCCTTTAACAAGGCTGGCCCACACGGGGCAAATATCCAGGGAATGTTCTTGCTTGAGGATTTAAAAAAAAAAAGAGGATATGCAGTGTGCCCAGGGAAAAGAAAACATCCTAGAGATGCTGGGAAAGGGGCACAGCACGTTTCTGCCCTGGAAGAGCCTCCTCTCCACCCCTGTTGTTATTGTTGCTCCCTCTTTTGACCTGAGCAGTTTGCAAATATTTTCAGTCCTGCAGGTTGTTTCCATTAGGAGCAGGAAAAAAAAAAATCAATGAGGCAGCCAAGAGTCTGTGGCTGAGCCTGCTCTCTGCTAAAAATGGACAGAGAGCTGCTTTCCTGAGTGCAGTGGGGTGGGTTTGTCTTTTCCCAGCTCTGACCCCATCGCTTCCCAAAAGCCACCTCTCCAGGCTAGTGTTCTTGGTCTCCCTGCCTGCCCTGTTACAGCTCAGGCCGCTCTTCCCTCTCCCTGTGCCTGGCCCTGGAGCTTGGCAATTCTCACAAACATGAAAACATTGCTATCATTTCATCTAGTTGCTTAATAATTTGCCAGCAATGCCTATTGATTTCTTACACGCTTCTGTGCAGAGGTAAATAAGAGTCATTTGTCATTGCATTATGTATTGGTAATTAAAAATTACTAGGAAACTTCAACCAAAAATTGACTAATTTCAAGTAAAATTAAATAATTTGAAGTAAAATTAAATAATTCTAGGTAATCAGTACTAAATGAGACCATTATTTTACTTATCAGTAACTAAAAATTAGCAGGCATTTTTCCTCGTGTGGATGCTCTTCCTCCCCCTCCATGTCAGTGGAGCCTTTCTAATTTGTTTTAATTGTTAATTTTAATGAGTAGTGTTTTTCTGATAACATTTTAGTGTGCTTTTTGTTGTCGTGTTATTTTAGAGATGGTTTTTTATTACGTTGCGCAAAGCCTGGAGCACCTCAATGTGGGAGCAATTTGGAAGCTAAATTATTATTATTTATTTAAATCAAACCCTCCAGCCTCTTTAACCATTTGGCTGATTCTGTAATTGCTGGAGCAGCGTGATGGAAATGCTCAGTGCTTGCCTCTCTGTGCTACAAGGGCTGGTGAAGAAACGCCTTGATGCTCTCTCCTCTGCTCCGTGACCTTCTGTATGACATGTCCCCTGCCACTCACCTCAGTTCCTGAGAAGCTTCTTTAATCCAGAGCTGTGTTTTTAACCCCAGTACCTCCCAGCAGTGCCTTCCGGCCATGAGGTGATCCTGGCACAGAGGCATTTGGAGGTGGCTGCCGGGGTCTTGTCTCATCCAAGTAAGAAGGAAGATTTGGGGGTAGGACAAAGACTTATAATTTTGCCTCAATTTTGATCTGGTTGTGGCAGCTGGGTGTGATGAGGATGCTGGTGGATAGATTTTGGAAGGGGAGGTGCTTCTTGGATGTGAATCCACTAAAGTTCTATGATCAAGGACATCTGAGATGCTCTTTGAAGCTCTCCTGCTGTCCAATTCAATTGCCTTGGCTAGTGGGGTTGTGTGGGTTCACTGTCTACCTCTGAGATAATCTGTATCCCCAAGAGGTAGCCGGGACATGTGTCTGATCAAACAGCTCCAGGTGAGCTCTTGCTCCAAGGTCCTCTGATCCTCACCCACATCCATTCTCCTCCAGCTGCTTCCCAAGGGACTCCCAGCCCTGTGCTCACAAACTGCCACAGGAGAGCAGAGTGTGACTGGGCCAGTGCTGCCTTCTTTCTCTTGCCCTCAGATCTTTTGAAGTCAGGGCTGATTTGCTTGGTCCTCTCTTGAGCCCTTGTCCCTGGCAAGGGGACACCTAGACTTCTGTGTCACCACTGGTCTACCCACAGAGGGTTTGTCACCTCCCTGCTCCATGGCACAATGAGTTTGCTCAGTCAGCCATGAACGATGCTGCCTTTCTCTGCTTCTGCTGGGTTGCATTACAGTCTCCTGTCTATGGCAATTTGCTCTGCACCATCGCCCCAGGGGCATGACAGGATCTTCTGTTCATCAGGTTGCTCCCCACAGGCTGCACAGATGCCTTTCACCCAAGGACAGATGCTTGGGGCATCCCTCTAGGTATGTCACTTAATGTGGTCCTATCCCGGAGGTGCAGATGGGGCTGGGGTCTAACTGCAAATGGTGCAGGGATGCACTGGAGGACCCCTGGGTGACTGCTATCCCAGGGCGCAGGAGTCCCTCTTCAGGGTGCCTGGGGTGCCATCCTGCCTCAGGCTGCTCTGTACCTTGATGGTTGTTAAAAGCAAAAAAAACCTGCTGCCTCCCCCACAGAGAACAAAGTCTGCAAAACATCCCTAAAACATCCACTTACTAAACCTGCAATAGCCCTGTTCTGAGCTGACCAAACAAAGAGGAAGACAGAATAAGCAAATCATTTGGAGGCTTTCCCCCCCCACCTCTATTTTAATAAAACCCTTTTCTCTCCCCTTCCCTGAAGTCCTAGAAAATGACTAGTTGGAAAGCTTCATCTTTTAGGATGAGAGGAAATGGTCTCAAGTTGCACCAAGGAGGTTTATGTTGGATATTAGAAGAAACTTCTTCACTGAAAGGGTTATCACAGGCTGGAATAAACTCCCCAGGGAAGTGGTTGAATCACCATCCCTGGAGGTGTTTGAAAGATGCAGAGATGTGGTGCTAAGGGAACATAATTTAGCAACAGACTTGGTAGAGTTAGATAATGGTTGGACTTTATCTTAAAGGTTTTTTCCAAGCAAAATTATTTTATGATCTGTTGCTGGTGTCAGGCTTGCCTCTGCTCTTGGTGCTGTAGTGCTTCCTTAGATGAGGCAGGAAATGGGTTGAGGATGGACTGAGACTGAAGGCTGGGGACGGCTGCAGCAGCTGAGGAACAGGGAAAACGTTGGGGGATTTTAGGCAGCCAAAAAGGAATAAGGATGGACTTACCCTTGCAAGGTCTGCTCCTCTCTCACGTGCATGAGACCCCCCCTATTTCCCCAAATCCAAGCAATCTTCTGCAATCTCCACACTGGGCTGGGGCTGGTGAGGAAATACCTGGCAAAACCTGCTGCCAGGCCCAAAGGCTGTTGCCCACTTGCCCAGCTCGGTGACCTCAGTCCCTGGCTCCGTGGCCAGCCCCTGCCCTCTGCTGATGAGATCTGGAAGTGCCAAATTCAGACCAAGCGGCCCCAAATCTGCAGGGTGCTCGGCAGAGCTGGGGTGTTGGGGCTCTGTATACGTCTTTTTATTGAGATCTGCCTGGTTAGGCTGCTCCCCGCCTTGCACCTCTCACACCCAGGAATAGCTTGTGGTACTTGGCATTCATTCCCCTACGCTTAATTTCATCCCATTTAGAGCTAGTAAAAACTATTCCCTGCAAGCAATTTATTCAACAAATGTAGCTGGCACTTTCTGTTACTGAGTTGTCCAGGAAGAGACCACAATTTTTAATGATTTTTTTCCATTCAGTGAAATGCTCTTTATGGCCATATTTGAGCTCGGGGTTGTTCATGAATGGCAGTAGAGTGGGGGGGGGGAAAAAAAAATATATATCTATATATCTCCGTTGGCCTATCTGAGCTGCAGTTTGCTATTCAGGCTGCAAGGCTGGGCACCTTATCGTGCTGCGTATTGTTTCTCTCCCCTGAATAGGAGCCCTCGTCTCTCTCAACTGCCTCCACTTCTACCCAGAACAAAATTAATTTCATCCTGCAACAAATCTGGCCGCTTCGTTAAATGAATCTGTGGCTGGCCCTGAAAGATCTCTCGGTGTGCAGAATTTCATTTCTGGTTGAACACCCACCGAGCCAGCCACGGAGACGAGCGGGGGGTACCCAAAGGAGCTCAGAGCTGTATTTACACTGCTAACCTGCCTCTGATCCTTTTTCCTGCTTATAATGCCCTGGAAGGCAGTTCCTGGAGGTGTGCAATTCCCTGGGCACCTAGGGCTCCCTGTAAAGCTATCCTACCCTGCTGCCTGCTCCTGGCTGATGCTTAGTTAAGCCTGACAGATCAAGCTCTTTTAATTTTTCCGTAGAAATCAATCCCTTGAGCCCTTTAATCTGTTGTAGGGTTGGTTTTTTTTTCCCCCCTTCACATTAATTTCTCTGCAATTTGGTGTGCTCTGAGACCCGGGTGTGCTACTGAAGCTGGGGCTGGAGGTATGATCCTGCCATTGCATCCCCATCCCTACCTGGCTCTAACCCTCTGCCACTGTCAGCCCGGGATGATGCCGTCTGCTCCTGCTGCCACCCAGCATGTGCTCTGCCTTGTTTCCAGGGCTTGTGAACAGCACTGAAGTCCTTTTCATTCTGTCTCATCGTGACAAACGTAGAGAAATACTCACAGTCACTTGCCTGAGGAGGGGTTTGCCAAAAACATCCTATTCTGGAGCATTTTTGTAGTAACTGTGTGATGAGGAAAAGATGGTGAGGGCTCACCGTTCTAATTAGGAATGTTTCTGTCTTGCAGGAGGGATTGGTGGGTAGTATTTATGGATACGAGTAGGTTCAGAAAAATTCCTAGCACCATCTGTTTGAGAGAGAACAGGAAGAATTTCAATATGCTTTAGACCTTGAAGAGTAATGTTTGTGTAACAGGCCCATAAAATCAATTTCTAATAGTTACAGGTACCCCCTCAGGAATTTAAATAGTCTGTGAACATAGTTATTCCACCTGCCAAGCAAATGCACACAACACACTGCATGTATGGCTGCATGTGACTGCACGGCAAGCCCTGGGGTCCTGAGCGCTGCTTTCTCTTCTGGGTTACACTCAGTCTTTCCTGGTGGCACTGTGCTGTATACTCCCAATCCCAGGGAGCTCCACCACCTGCCCTTGTCCTGGTGGGTAGATCACCTTTATGGTCACTTTGTCCCCTGGGTGCCAAGTGCAGGGATCACTCTGTCCTGGTCCCTTTCCCCTCTCCATCTCAATTGCCCATTGTGTGCCAGAGGAGAGAGGACTGGCCATGGGGTTGGAAGGTCTGTAGGTGACAGGAGAGTCTGAAGGTGCAAATGGGGAGCATGCAAGGGGTAAGATCAGACCCTTCACACCCTATTTGCAGACTTCTTAAGCTGATGCTTCAGTTTGGCTGACGATTCAGTTGGGTTTTGCTCTGCTTCCATCCTCCTCATTCCTCTGCGGTGCTTTGCTTTTCCACCACCACTCTGCATTCATCAGTGCTCTGCTCAGTGCTGGGCCTGCACCACATCCTGCCTCGGATGTTGGAGAACAAGCTGACGATGAGGGGCATATGCAGATGAACTGCAAATATGTAATCCCATTAATTAAACAGTTTACATTTAACACTGCCTATGGAGCTGCGCGACACCTCGCCAGCTCTGCAAAGGTTGTGTTCTCTGTGTTATCAGGAGTGATTTATGGCGAGAGTTAGGTTGTGTGTCCAGAATATCGATGGAGGAATTTGTTGCCTATTGTGTTTAATAGCTGCCAGGGTCCCTCTTTGTACCATCTTGTCATTTGCTGCCTGCCAGCCTATGCAGGTCTGGGAGCATGTCTCCGTCCAGGCAGAGCTATTGATTACAGTGTATTTGGGCTGAGTACTGGCTGTGGGTGCCTCCTCCAGATGACCAGCCCGTGCTGAGCCACTGTAGACACAATGCTCACCAGCCACTGTCCCCAAATTCCCCTGTCTGCCTGACACTGTATCATCCCAAGGAAGGTGCCCCAGTTCCTCCAGATTCCCAAGTGATCTGCCCTCTCCATCTCATTTCAGTGGGAACTGAAGTGAAATGTCAGCAGCTATCCAAGCCAACAGATTTATTTCTTTTTTGTCCCCATTTCTCTTAACACAGTCAGTTAAACCTCTTTGCTGGGGAGCAGAATTGGAAGGCTAAAAACCTCAGGTGAATTGCACAGCCTGTGGGGTTCCATACTGTGGCGAGGCAGCCCCCTGCATAGCCCAACCCGCACACATTTAATGGATTTATTCTCTTCACCCTGCAGGCAGATGAGGCACAGAAGTCCCATGGGATTCAGCAGCGGTCAGGCAGTAGATGTCCCGTGTGGATGAGGTAAACCCCTGCACGCCTGGGGCATGCCGGGAGGCTGGGATTTCCTCTATGCTCTTCTGGTGATGATCCCTTTGTGCTAGGCGGTTTCTTCTTCTTTTTTAATTTAAAAATACACATTCCCACTTCCACATAGCTCGTTATCTCAGGGCGTGTGATGAGGTGTCCAGGGGTCTGTCCCGGCAGAGATGATGCAGAACACATTTGTGCAGGCGGTTGGGTTTGACCCCCCTCTCCCTCAGGGAGCGGGTGGTTTTCATTTCAGCCTCTTCCATTAGAAGCTCTAAGGGGAGCTCCATCTATTAACTGAGAACTGCAATCCTGTAAATTTTGGCAAGAAAAAGCCTTGGAAGCAAATCATCTGTATTTTCTCAGGGCTGTTTGTCCTCCCTCTTTACATGTGCAGCCTTTGCTGGTCAGGAGGCAGGTACCGCTGCTGACTCCTTCTCCACATGTGCAGATTGATAGTGTCTGCTCCAGAGCCCACTCCCTCTTCCCTTCCTCTCCCTCTCAGTTTTGTTCTTTCCCTTTTGAGCTGTTTCTGCTTTGTTTGGGAGATTCCTTTAGCTGCCAAGTCCTGATTTGTATCTGTTCATTTCCTAGGGCAAACGCATTGATCTGTGATTTCTGTTATGATACTGCAGAATTCTGTTCCCTTTTTTCTTTCCTTTTTTCTTTTTTATTTTTTTTTAAACTTTATCCTGCTGTCCAGGAGGTGGTTTCTGTGCTATGGAGAAGCACAATATTTCTAGAAAAATGTGTGTTTCCCTGACTCATGGCTGTGCCTAATTGCATACAGAGCAAGCGTCCACCCCTCTTAGTTCCAGTGTAATTCTTTGCGGCGTGTTCCTTTGTGATTGTGTTATTCCAGCAAGAACAGCCACTCTCCTTCCAGATATTTATTCTTTTCATGAACATCAGCATACTGGCAAAGGGTTGGGCTTTTTTTTTTTTTTTTCCCATCTTAATACTCTACTTCATAGCTCAAATCAGGGATTTATGCTTCAGGGATCTCAGAGAAGACTTCCCTCTTCTCTGCTACCTCTTTTCAAAAGTGCTGTCTTTCTGCACTGGGATTTGGAGTTCTTGGACATGTGTTACTGCTGCTGGGGATGCTGCTCTCTGCTTTCGTATTTGTATTTACTGCAGTATTTTGCTCTTTAATTTTGTGGTTCTCATTCTGGTGCAGAGGTGAAATTATGCAAATGAAGGTTGGAGCACTTGAAGTGCAGGGAAACAAACCACAGGCACCCTAAAATCAGGGGCTGGCAAGGAGCAGGAGGGCAATGTGTGACATCTTTCCATGCAGCCACTGCTGGACACTCTGAGTGTCCTGCAAGGGCTATGACAGATAGACAACAGCCTGGGCAGAGAAAGGTGAACATCCAAGGTGCACCAAACACCTTACACAGTGAGGACAGGAGCAGAAAATGTGGGTAAGGCAGGGATGCCTCCCAAATAGACTACTTACCTGTATTGCATCTCTCTCTGTGTTGAGGATAAGGGGCTAGCCTTTCATCCTGGAAGGCCTTATTTTTTATTATGAGTTAGTTTTACAGCACCCTGATGTGTGCTCAGCACTTTATGGTGCAGGAAGAAAGATGAGGTCCATGCGACAGATTTACCCAGCCTTAAATCCTGACTGACTTACCAACGAAAGAAGCAGTGTGGCTGTGTCCTGGCCCTCCTTCTGCCTTGCTGCCACAGAGGCTCTGAGCCACTTCTATAGGGGAAAAATGTTGGCATCCAATGAGGGCCTCTTTGCCCAGCCCAGTGGAACTCGGCAACCAGCAGTAGCTGTGTCAGGGTGGGTTTGGAACAGGGAACGATGCTAGATGACAGCAGACTGGCCAGAGCCATGACCTATCTCAGGCAAGCTCTTGGTACCTTTGATACAGAGGGTTCTTGGGGACTAGCAGCACCCCATCATTGTTGTCTGGCCAGGATAGGTGAAACATGACTCCCAGGGCTCTGGGTGCTGCAGGGATGCTCAGCCTCCACAGGATTGAACAAGAAGGGGATGGGCCCTCTGCCACATCCCCATCCCCGGGCGCTGCCGTCGCCCTCCCCAGCTGCGTGGGAACATCTCCCGGGGGCTGGAGCATGCCGAATTTCACTTTTCAAATGGGGCTTCTGGCACCCAGCCAGGCAGAGCTTCGTGTTGTCAAATATTTTGGCAAACCACGTCTCAGCTTTAGTCTGAAGTGTCTTTCGCTAGGGAAACGGCGTCGAGCCGAGCAGCCAGCCTGATCCCAGCACAGAGGGAAGCGCCACACTGCTGACTGCATCCTGTGCCGGGAGGCACGGGAGTGCACTGGGGACTGCAGCTGGACAAGATGACTGTGGAAAGAAGGGAAAGGGCTCATAAAAAGGTGCTTCAAGGTGACTGAAATGATTTGTGAAATCAGGCTGAGCGGGGCAAATTGTATTGACAAGAATAAGAAAACCTTAAGAAGTGATTTTTCAACTCACTATTGTGGCTTTTTGTTCTGAAATTGCCCTGCATTAAAAAGGAATAAAAGAGAGGAGAAGGGAAAAAAAAAATCAACCACAACACAAAACCAACCAAGCTCTAAGTAAACTAGAAATAAGGGGACTGTATTTTTTTACCAGCTCATTGGAAAAATGAAACATATTTGTTCTGGGTCAGACTGAAATGAGCAAAGCAATCAGTTATCCACAGGGCCGTGGTGCAGCCTGGCTCTCCTTCTGCTCGCTCTCCTGGGCATCTTTGCAAAAATATCCAATACCTTTTTATGATGTTTGAAACAAAACATCTCCAGGGATGGGGGAAAAAAGAAGGCGTGATCCCCAAAAGTCTGCTTTCACAGTTTGGATGGACCCATCTTTCCCTCCCGTGGCCGCTGCTCCTTCTCCTGCCTATCACGTTGTGAGATTATAGCACACATACTCATGGCCCCAGCACCATGATGGGTTTTGAAAGCCTGAGAAATCCTCCCCAAAGCCTGGTTTCCGGCCAAAAAAACCTGAGGTTACGCAAACATATGCATAGCTTGCAAACAGGCTGTGTGTGGAGAGCAGCTTTGTAAAGCAGGTGTGAGCTGATGCGGGAAGAGCTGCGCTGCCTCGTGTCTGTGCTGAGCCCCTCATGTCAGCCCGCAGACTAAAACCAGGTCTCTGGAATTGAAAAAAAAAACCTAAACACAGAAGAACAAAAGCCCTGTAGCAGCATCCCAAGCACAATCCCACTAGATCCCACACCAACAGGTGGTGCCACCTTTTTGGATTATTACTGCAGGGTATCTCTCTGCAAGATGCATGCAGGAGGCTGTGGGGCAGCCACCCTGACCCTGCTCACCCACCTGCATGGCCCCACAATTCTGCTGCTGTGCTGCTCATACCCCACCATGCAGGAATTGCTCAAGCAGAGGTTTGAAGGTGGATGGCTCTATAGCAAAGGGAGTCTGCTAGTCTGAAGTCTTGCAAGCCAGTGAAAGCTCCTTTGGTTCCAGCTTCTGGCAGCTGCCAAGAAAAAGCTTATTTGAGTTTAAAATCTGTTCAGAAGAGCCATTCTCTTCTGAAAAACTGCATCTGTCAAAGCACTGTGGTGGGATTGCATTTATTACATATTAATGACTCCACATCAGATGTATTTACTTTGCAGTACCAAAATATTGGAAATACAAAGTATTAGCATTCCTGATGGAAACTGTCAGCCACACAAATCCTGGGGTCTGGGAGTCCAGCAGAGCCATAGCATTACCCACAGTAAATGACCCAACGGCCAGTGACAGCCATCATGGCAGGGTGCAACTGTACTGTCCTGGGGCTGCGTTGTCACAGCCTTGTAGAAGCTGGTGCAAAAGATGTGAGCCTGTCTTACTCCACTCCAGAGCTGTTGGCTGCACTAGATGCTCATCTGGATGCTTTCAGCAAACAGGGTGAAGTGGCTCATGCCAGTGCAATAATGTGGAAGGAGGTATGTGTCATGAGAGGACTCAAGGGGGAAAAGTGGACAACAGGGTTTGCAGCATGGGGATTTTGACACACAGTGACAGAGGATGAGCTGAATAGAGATGCCCTGTGGCATGCGGAGGGTCTGACAGAGTGTGCATGTGTTTCTCTGATTGCTCCCTGTAGGGGCATATTTGGGTATTGGACCTTGTCCCCTGGGTTGCTGAGCAGAGCAATTATCTCTAACAGGGACCAAGGCCCTCTCGGGTGTCTTCCTGCACCTTCACAACACTCTTCCAGTCCTTCAAGGTAGCAAAGGGTGCTGCATGGGTCAGGAAAGTATCAGCCAATTTTCATAGGGCTGCTGCTGGGTGAACAGCAGTGCCAACACTGGGGAAGCCATGGATGGGACTGCTGCTTGCATGATTTTTCCAGGCCAATAAAGGAGACTAAAATAGCTGCTCTCTCTTGTTCCCTGGCCAGGCACAGGCATCAGGAATTATCCCTTGAGATGGTTTTCCACAGCCTTCACTGCACCCTGGTGAGGCACCAGACTCCAACCAAGCACAGACCCTATACTCTGGGTACCTGGCTCACTCCTGGATACCTTGCTAGCAGTGAAGTTTTGCTTGTGCTTGCAGCCATGCCTGGTCAATTCATCAGTAACATGCTCTTTCCTCACACATCTCTCCACCAGATTTCAGTAGTTATGGACACACTTTCTGGTTTCTCTTGTCCTGCTGTTTTGGATGGGGCAAGCGAGGCACTGTAGGGATGTGAGCACAGGCATCTTCTCTTGTGCAGTCAAGCCTGTGGCAGAGCTGGGGTCTCAGTGCTTCACCTTGTGCCTCTGCTGGAAACTCATCTTTTTCTGTCTCTCCCTGCTGCTCAGCATTAGCATGATATTAGTATGAAGGAAATGCTGACATTCTGTTGGGGTTTGATTTTTTTTTTTCAAGCATGTCATGTGGGAGTTATTAAAGGAGTTGCCTACATTTTACAAATATTTCCAGGAACAATCTTGCTAGTGTTGGGGGCTGTGGAAGAGGGAGCATGGTTCTGAACAGCATGGGCTGACTGCCAGACCACTCTATCTATCTATCTATCTATCTATCTATCTATCTATCTATCTATCTACCTACCTACCTACCTACCTACCTACCTACCTATACATACATACATCCATCCACTCATTCATCAATCCATCCCCAAAACCTCCCTTTCTCCAGTGAATCAGTAACAGTGATGGGCAAGGGTGACAAAGCTTCTACTTACCCTGCTTTGCCTCAGCTGAGGTGACAGAGACTGCTGTCCCTTTCTAGCCTGGCATGGTGGGCCAGTGGCCACATTTCTTGGCACACATCTGTTTTGGGGCATTTTCTGCATCCCCCATCCCTGTGGATGGTGGTGTCTAAATGAGGACTGTGACACTGTCAAGCTGCTGCCTATTTCTTGAGGGACACAGGATGATGATCCTCCCTGGAGAGGTGGCCATGATTTATTCTGTACTGATGGCTGCTGAAGCTGGGGAATGACTGAGGCTAGAGGGCTCCTTCCAGGGGCCTCCAGTGAGAAGCCAGAGGAGAAGTTATGCTTAGCAGAAGGGCTTGTTAAAAGGTTGGAGGGAAGCACAGAGAAAGTGTGGGGGGGTTCTTGGCAGGAGATCTCCAGGTAACACCAAAGAGAAGAGTAACAGCAGTTCTCAGTGCCACCAAGAGCCTTGATCCCTCTCGGCCATAACTCACACAGTCATGACTCAGTGCAGAGTGTCTGCTGCACCTGCCTGCCTCTATAAAGGATAAATAATAATAGTCTGTGGTTAAAACATTACCCTCAGATGATAATCTGTGGGACATGGTTTATTCAAAGCAGCTGGGAGGGGGTTACCTCTCCTTCCTTGGCAAAAAGTGGATTTATACTCATGGCGCAGGCTCCCAGGCCATCAGGAGAGGGATGCTGCATACCATAGAGGTTTTCAGGCACCATGCATGGCTCCGTGCTCCCTGAAGCAGGTGAGATGAGAGGACTGTCCATTTGCAATAAGAGCAGTTATCATGCTTCAAGCAGGAATTATATCAGCAAAACCTTGGCAAAGGTCTCGCCCAGGTGAGCAGGTTACGCTATATAAAACAAACCTAAGCAGCACCATTTCCCAGGCTTGTTATCTCTCTCAGAGGACAGTGATTCCTTGGGGCTGGATGACCAGGGGCATGATTTCAGCCTGGCTCTTGAGGTTCCTAAGAGGTTTGGGGACAGACAAGAAAAGTCTCCTGCAAGTGGATATCAGTGACACGGCGCAGAGCGATGGTATTGCTGGTATGTTGAGCACCTTGTTTGTTATACCTCAGACATGTCGCAACAGTACTGGGTTGTGTAATGGTTTCCAGGAGATTTTCCTGCTTTCAGCTTTTGGGGCTCTCATTCCCAGGGTTTGGTTTCTACCAGAGGTGGGATGTGGTAGAGAGAATGAATTAAAATCAAGCCCTGCCTAGGTGGAGCTCTGAACAGAGATACCAAGCGTGTGTGATGGTGAGAGGGAGGAGAAGATTTCTGCCTGTTAAAACTGTTTTTGTTTTAATTTTCTTTTGTGAGCACCTTCCTTCCCAAAAGCTTACAGGCATGGGGTGAAAGCTGGGTGCAATTTTTGATCTTGGTAGCCTGAAGTTACTGTATGTCATATGAAGCTGTACATGCTGACGCCAGGCATTTTGCCTACAAGGAGGTAAATACTTCTTTCTAGCACCAATAAGAGGTGGTATTTGACAAATGTCCTTGCCTTGTCCTCACGGGAGGCTGAGAATCCTGTGACCAGCCGGAGCACTTCTGCAGCACCCCTCCTGCCTCCATCTGCTTTCACCCTCAGACACCAAGGTCTCCCCAGTCCCCATCTCAGCACATCCTTCCCTTTCCTCTTCTCCCATACAGTTTTGTTCTTCCTTTGTTCCCTGCCTGAGATGGGAGAGCTCTCGGTAGACAATGCAAGCCCCCTTGGCCACTGCCAGGTGCAAGCACAAAGAGAGCTCAGCTTGCCCTTGCATCTCCACTTTGGGGCACGGATAAAGCCACAGAGTTGCCAGTCAGCAAACGCAAGCTCCTCGCTCGGCACGAGCGACCCAGGACTTTCAGAAACTTAAAATATTGCACAACTTGGAAGAATTATCACTGGGAAAATTGCTGCAGCACCTCAGGGAAATTCAGCTCTCTGCCACAAAGGCGGAGGCATTCAAGCTTTGCCTTGAAGCGGCTGCAAGAATTTCTCAATTTGGCCATCTTCTTTTTTCAGGACCTCATTCGGCACGTTGAATGAAATCTGCCTAGCCTGGGTTCTGCCTCCAGCTTTTCTTATTTTTGAAAACTCCAGTTAAATGCTGGCATGGTTTATAAGGAATTAAGGGAAGATGTTAAAATGGGAAAAGTTGGGCAAGCCCAGATAGCACTGGAGTGTGCGGCACAGTGAGATTCTTCTCAGTGGGGACTAGGCTCCCTTGTGCTGCTGGCTCCCACGCTCAGCTAGGCATGGCACTGATGGGATATGGGCACAGGAGGTTGCTCCTGTCCCAACTCCAACCAAGCACAGCAAATAACGGGGTACAGTAATCCCAAATCTACTTCCCAGTGCATTGTTCTGCAGGGTGTGCTGGGCAGCAGCTAAAGCGGACCTTTCCAGCTCACCACTGTATCCAGATCCCTCAGAAGATGAGTTGCACCACATCGCTGAGCCCACAGCAAGGTCCCCCTCTCCTCTTCCCTCACAAAGAATGAAATAACCTGGAAGTTGTTGGTTTCTGGAAGCAATTTAGCTTGGGACGCGGCTATTAATTTAAATAGATTACAGAAATTTGAACTAAGCTGCGTATAAATCTTCTGACCAGCTCTTTGGGCTTTGGTTTCTGTTGTTTACACTTTTTTTTTTTTTTTTTAAGAATCAAAAACTGTGTTTTATTGATTCCTGAAGCAGTGATATTTAAGTGGGAGCTTGCTGCTCCTTTTCTGGGTGCGCATGGCAGGCAGCTTTGCTCTTCCACACGTATCAATTTTCAGAGCTACTGTGAGTAGGGCGCAGATGTTGTTAGGTCTCAGGTAAAGCCATCAAAGGTGGACATTCAATCAAGTTTGACATCATCTTCAACCTGAAGGCAAACGGGTTGGTTTTGATTAGCAGCTCACGGGGCTGAGCCTAACCCATATCAGAGCTGCTGTTGCTACTTTACCTGAATGGCAAAACCACAGATGGTAATTATAATGATAAGTGCTTACAGATTTCCCAACAACAAAGATAATTTGTTTGCTCCATGCCTTGTTAGAAGGGGAATTTTGTTCTGGTGACTGGGTGGTTTGTGAATCAGTTGTTGGCCTTTCACCCCTCCGTCCCCAGATTGGCTGTTACCCCCAGCATGGCCATTAGACGTTGATCCAACAAGAAGGGTCCCGCCGAGTCTGGTCTCCTCCACAGTGGCCATGGAGACGCCAGCCCGGCGAAAGGAGCCCTCCTGGTCTGGCAGGGAGGAGGATGCTGTTCTAACATCTCTAGAATGGCTTGGGATGCTAGGCAGGGGAGTCCTCCTAAATCCCTCAGCTCCTTACCCCTGCCCATGCATACAGCTTCTGGGGTGAAAACTTGCTGTGTGGCTGCCTTTGAGCTGCTGGACCACTGCTGTCGATGCACAGCAGGGTAAAACTCAGCCGCGTCCCCCATGCTCACGCCATCATCTTGCTGAGGGATGATGAGGCAGCATGCAAGTGGCCAGATTTGCACTTCTTACTCCAGGAGCCACTGCCACTTCCTCCCACTGAAGGTGACTCACTGGCCAAAGTCTTGGGAGGAAAAAGGGAGAGCTTGTCACTGCTGCTCTCTGACAGCCCGAGAGCAACTCCGCAGTTGCTCTCCAGCACTGGAGGTGGGTTACCTGTAAATTAAACCAGCTGGTGCCAGGGGCTGAGGGCTCACCAGCAGCCCTGGCCCTTGTCCACAGCCGTTCCCCAGGCAGAAACCCCACAGGTCGTCTTGGACCCCGGCTTGGCTGTAACTGAGGGCAGCATCTTGCTTGTCATGTGGGCAGGCAGATAACAGCTTTGATTTCTGGGTCTCATTTTAATTATAATGGGAGGGACAAGGCTCGTTTAAGTGCCCGCTTTGCTTTTCAGTGATCCTTCCTGGCTGCCAAGAGCACTGGGCTAACAAAAGCATTCCTCTCTCCTCCGGGGCCGGCCGCGGCAGCCCGTATGGCGAGCAGACGGAGGCGATTAATGCGCACAAGACCAGCCTGCCCAGCTCCCAGTCCCTGCGCACAACCTAACACCCCAAGCAGCCTCTCTGCAAGGAGAAACTACCCTTGAAACATAGACGTCCTCCAAAAAGCACCCTTACACCAGTTCATTTTTGCCTCTCTACCCAATACCAGCAGAATACCTGCAGGGTCTTGTCCCAGAGCATGTTTCTCTTCCACAGCTCAGATCAGATGATTTTTTCCCGGCCAATAGTACCCAGAGTTGTTCAAGAAGGTGATATTGATCTTGTTCATATTTGTTGCCTTAATGAGTCACAAATTCTGTCAGCAAGCAGAGGTGGTTTGGAGGTGCCGGCTGGCTGCTGCTAACCTGCCTTTCTGGAAGGATAGGAATTTCAGCAGATTTGGAGAACTGGTGTTTTCTTAGATTCCTAAAGGAAATTACACTAATTGCAACAATCCCCATGTCCCTGCAGAGAGCAGATGCGATAGGATCACCCCAAATACCTGCTCCTGATAACAGTAACCTCCCTACAGCTCTTCTCCTGCCCTACAGCCCTGAAGGACCTGCAGCGAGTAATCTGCCAGACTAAAAACACTTACGGCTGCTTTGAGACCAAATTGTTTCTGTGTTGGTTCGTCTTTTGGTTAAGTGGGCTGGCAAAGGCATCAGTCTGCCATGTGGGCAGGGGACTTGGTGCATCAGCTGCCGCTGCTCTGATCTTTGCTGTGGCCAAGATTTCCTTATTTTGAAATGGTTTTAATATTCACTACACTAATATCTGCACGCGGGGACAGCGTGCGGGGTCATGGCGCAGTGCTGGTGTGGAATTAATATAAATACTCCGTGGGGTATCTCTAAACAATCATCCCATATTAATCAACTTAATATTAATCAGCTTTCTCCTCCACTCAGACCTAGGAAAGTCCCTGCTCCAGAGGCAGATGTGGTGCTGGTTTAGGGATGCAGCCTGTTTCCGGAGTGGTGGCAGGAACAGGACAGTCTGCGTCTCACATCTCTCAGATGCTCCTCAATGGGTTTAATTTAAACATTAACTCCCAATTTGCCTCTGGGCTCAGGGTATGGAAAAAATTAGAGCAAAAGGAGAATTTTTCAAGAAGCTTTGAGTGAGCAAAGTAGGGTTATAATAGAAATAGTTTTTGACCTTAATTATGGCTTCTAATGGAAATGGTTGTGCAACCTCAGCAGTGGGATTTGGTATGTGCAGGCAGATCTGAGCTGAGGATGGTGATGGGAGGACAGCAAGGCATTAGTGGCCTCGGTTGCTCTTTCACAGAAGGCTTTCAGAGAGCAGGGTTGAGGCTGGTGGGGTGAATGTTCCTCATTTCCACCAGCTGCAGCTCTGACTTGCTCCATCCAGAGCTATAGTTTCACCTTGTTTCTGCTTCAGACAAGAATATAAGTGGCCTCAAGTACCTCGTCAGTGCCAGTGGGATGTGCAGCTGGGTACCCAGCACCTTTGGGCAGAGGAGCAGGGAAAGCCTGTAATTTCCCACTGAGATCAGCATGGCAAGTCCCAGCACAAAGTCAGCATGGCTTGCCCTGCCTGTCTCCTCTCCTCCAAGGAAGCAGTTCTCAGCTGTATACAGCAACACAACAAACTCCAGCGCTTCTCTCCAGGGATCAGAGATGCTGATGAGAACTGCTGAAATACTCTTTTGAAGCATCCAGATTGCAAAATAATGATGTGGTGTTAGCCAGAGGTGGGAGTGGGATGGAGTAATTACAGAAGAGGAAGCACATCACTTTTAGCACTGAGTCCAACCTCCTTGCTCTGGAAATCTGCTATAATGGGTCACTTGCCACCACCTGGGAGTAATGACATGTGGAGTCAATGTGACTTAGAAACCTCCATTTAGGGTGATAAATGAACATTGGCCCTTTGAGGGGCTGGATACTGCCTGGCTCATGCCACAAAAACATCTGAGCTTCTCGAGCTGTGGGTCCACCAAAAGGCTTGCTTGTGACTATGTAAACTCACACAGAATCACAGAATGTTAGGGGCTGGAAGAGACCTTGAAAGATTATCTAGTCCAACCCCTCTGCCAGAGCAGGATCACCTATATCAGATCACACTGGAAGGCCATATCTGCCCCTTTTCCACCCCACCTGCCCCATTTTCCCCCTTTTCCACCCCAAACCCAGAGCACCTGGGCTCTGTTGGAGTCTCCTCCCACCCCAGGTGTGGCCACTTTGACCTTCCTGCCCACTCCCCTTTTTAAGCCTCTCCAGGAAAGGCAGAAGCCCCAAGCTATGCCCAACTGGGCAGAGGGATCCTCCTCCCATCATCGCTGGTGAGTCCTTGTGGTGCGCACTGGGTGAATGGTGAAGGGGACAAAGGCCGGGGGGCCTGGTGGCCCCCCGGTTAGGTAGGAAGAGAGTTGAGATGGCCAATCCAATATCATCTGTGGGTCCTGGCTGTGTCTCCTTGGTGGGCCTGAGCTCCTCTACGTGGTATTTTAGCTGGTTGAGGCTCTTGCCTCAGGCTCTGGGATGGGTGCAAAAGCAGTGGTGGTGGAGCAGAAGCTGTTTAGGCAGGAGGGAGGGGGAAGCAGGAGCTACTTGGGGTAGGTGAGGGGTAGTGAGAGGGGAGTAGGAGCTGCTTGAGGGGGTGAGAGGTGGGGCAAGCAAAGTGGGGCAGGTGGGAGGAGTAGCTTCTTGGGGGAGGCAAGGGATGGAGGAGATACTTTGGCAGGTGAGTGGTGTAGCGGGGGGAAGCAGGGGTTGCTTGGGTAAGGTGAAGGCGGTGGTTATTTATAGAATCATAGAGTTGTCAGGGCTGGAAGGGACCTCAAGAATCACCCAGTTCCAACCTCCCTGCCATGGGCAGGGACACTTCACACTAGATCAGGTTGCTCAGNCCTTCTCTGGACACATTCAAGCACCTCAGCATCTTTCTTAAACTGAGTGGCCCAGAACTGGACACAGTACTCAACATGTGGCCTAACCAGCCCTAAGTACAGGGGCAGAATGACTTCCCTGGTCCTGCTGGCCACACTATTCCTGATACAGGCCAGGATGCCATTGGCTGCCTTGGCCCCCTGGGCACACTGCTGGCTCATGTTCGGTCAGCTGCACCACCAGGTCCCCCTCTGCCTGGCTGCTCTCCAGCCACTCTGCCCCTAGCCTGTAGCACTGCGTGGGGTTGTTGTGGCCAAAGTGTAGAACCCAGCACTTGGACTTGTTAAAATTCATGGCATTGGACTGTGCCCATCTGTCCAGCCTGCCCAGGTCCCTCTGCAGAGCCTTCCTGCCCTCTAACAGATCAACACGTGCTCCTGACTTGGTGTCGCCTACAAACTTACTGATGCTGGATTCAATCCCCTCATCCAGATCACCAATGAAGATATTAAACAGCATTGGGCTAGCACAGATCCCTGGGGGACACTACTAGTGCCTGTCTGCCAACGGGATGTGGCACCATTCACCATCACTCTCTGGGCCCAGCCAGCCAGCCAGTTCTTAACCCAGCACAGTGTCCCTATCCAAGCCATGGGCTGCCAGCTTTGCCAGGAGTTTGCCATTGCAGATGGTGTCAAAGGCCCTGCTGAAGTCCAGGTAGACTACAGCCACAGCCTTCCCCACATCCACCAGGTGGGTCACCTGGTCATAAAAAGAGATCAGGTTAGTCAAGCAAGACCAACCTGATTTGAAGTGGGATGAGTGGTTGAGTAACATCTCTGCAGGGCTGAAGACCACTGCCATCAGCAGGGCAGACTGGGATGATGTGAGACATGGAGGGACTTGAAGATGTGATCTTCTCTTGCAGGTTGCTGGAAACAGACATAAGGCTTAACCCAGGACACAGTCATAGAAAATGACAGTAACATCTTGAAAGTTTGCTCTCCTTTACATCTGCAGCAGTTCCAGAACAGATGGGGAATGGCCACCCCTCTCCCTCAGTATGCTGTGGAGAGCTCTGTGTCACATCATCCCCTTGCCAGAACTCAGACAGTTTTAGGCTGACCCCAAAGGGAGCAGTCACCTCCCAGAGATACCATCCATCACTTCTGGAATTAAATGCAAGAAATGTGTCATATCCCAGCTGGGAAGGGAAATGGGGTACAGCAATCTCCCTCCAGGCTGCTACAGGGTCTTCAGGAATGCTCTCGTGGCATGCATCCTCATTTCCTGCTACCAGAAATGGTAACTTGAGTGTGTCTGTGAGGAAGGATAGAGACTCCAGCAGCTCTGTCACCTCCCAGGTCAGGAGTCAGTGACCTGCAGTATCTCAAATGAAGCTTTTACCTTAGCAAAAGCAGAGGCATGATGCTCTGCTCTCAGATGGGTACCGAGGGCTGGGTCTCCCTAGGTGCATGGGCCCCAGCAGCCACCACCAAGGCACATGTCCTCAAGTTCTCAGCTCCTAGTTCTTGGAAACACTGGGAGCTCTGACCATTAATTTTAATCCTGAAAAAGGGTGCTGGGGAACCCCAGCCTCGATGTGGGGGGGTTGAGCTATTTGGAAAACTCAGGCTTTGTTGCTGAAGATGCAAATGTGTTAGTTCCCCTCTGCTGCCCATGTCTCTGTGTAGGCAGAAATAAAGCACGTGTTTAACATGCAGACGTTTAACCCTTTCTAGATTCCAGTTTATGCATGGCATTAACCAATATAAAGAATCATCCTGTGCATTTCTGACAGCCACTGTTTTAAAGTTCTTATCACATTTATTTCTTCTTTCATCGAGGGTTTTGTGTTGAGTGGTGAAGATTTGTCTCTATCCTTGCCTAGTTTATCTATAATTCAGGACGTTTTTACACTTAGGTTATAATTGACTTTTCCACGCTGCAGCAACTCAAACAATAACTATTAATATTCAGCAGTCTATAGTGATAAAGATTTCCATTTACTTTCTTTTACTTAACTGTGTGAATATACAGCATCCTATCTCACACAGTTAATATTGAATTCATTCATATTTACTCTCCATTTTCCTCTATAACAATAGTGCAAGCATGAGCACTGCAGCTCTGGGGACATCTGACTCCCATATCTGTTCTCAGCTGGCCAGCCCTGCTCACACAGAGGGGAGCTGGCTCTGATGAATCCCAGCTATGCCGTGCTGCTGGCTGACCATCACCCTTCAGGTCTTCCTGAGGCTGGGACAGAAAGTAGAGCAGAGTGTGAAGCACAGCACCTCTGCCTTTGTCACCTCCAGGAGGAGGACTTGGGTTCTGCCTCTGGTGAGGACACTGCATTCACATTCTGTGGGGTTTGCAGCCAAAAAGCAGTTGTGTTGGGTTGGTTGGTTTGTTTGGGGTTTTCGATTGTTTTAAAAAAAAGTTTCACATGGTATAAGAGGTCTGGAAGCTGACCCAGGAGGGGCTGAAAATGGGCAAAATGCCTTGGTACTCTGAGGTTTTTGGTATCCCTCGCGGCACAGAGCGATGCTGTGGATGGATGAGTGGGTGTGCAGGGCAGGTTGATGGTGACAGGAGCTGAGAGACATGTCTCCTGCTGGGAGGGCAGGGCAGCTCATTGTTTAGGAGGACAACACAGATGCGGGAGCCTGGTCACCTGCGTCAGGAGCTCCTAGCGTGACCTTACTCAGTACTGGTGAGGGAGCCTGGGAACACACCAGCCAGATCCTCTGTCCCTCTTGCCGCTGTAAAATGCGTGACGGCAGCAAGTTCATCTGGAAGAGACTGAATGCCGAGGCTCTGACCCATTGCTGTTAGCACCAGCAATTGCAAAGGCTCTGCCTCGAGGGCTTTATTCTGCTGCAAAGGCATCCTACACCTGGGTGACGCTACAGCTCCAGGTTGGTAGAGCAGCCTGGATGAAAACTGGTGAGAAACCTCAAACCCACTCTCTCTGCCGCTGGGCAGCAGAAGATGAGATATCCGCAAAGAGGAGGAGGTGATAGAAGGGTGAGCTGCCTCTTGCTGCTGGGACGTGGAGACGAAGAGATGTGTGCTCCCTTCCCATCGCCCCTGTGGAAGCTGAATGCCTTCACCCCAGGCCTGTGGGGATCTGCGTGAGAATCCCCAGAGAGGCTGGCACTGCTGGTCAGACCGGGCTCCTGGCACACAGATGGTGCTGCCAGTCTGGGAAACACTTTCCTGGGGAGATGCTGCTGCATCTATTCTAATGGAAGGTGGAGCAGGGACCAGCTGCAAAAGCCAGCAGCCAGCTAGGTATTAATTGCAGCTGTGTGGAGCCATTGTGACTGAGCTCTTTCTTCTAATTATGAAAAATGTCCCGCACAGGGCAGAAGTGGCAGGGCTGTTCCCGCCCTGTTCAGAGAGAATGACTTTCCCAGACAGCTTTCTGCCAAAAAGAGAGGGACTCTTCATGCTCTTCACCCCAGCCACCCACAAAGCAGTACTGTTCCCACCGGTGCCATTGCCGAGCTGCTCCTGTGCTTCACGGCTAGTTAAGGGCTAGTGGGGTTAAATGGATAGTCCATTAATCTCGCCTGCTTAGGTCAGGGCTGAGACACACACACGCACACGGTGGGTGATTTACGGCCACCCTGGGCCCATGCCCCCTTCCCGTGGCTGCTGCCAGAGCTACCCAGTGCAGCATGTACTTCCCAAGCACTGTCAGGAGGACAATGTGCCAGCAAACTGCTCTCTGGGGGTGACACCTTCAGCATTTCTGCTGCCTGCCCTCTGAAAGGGGTATTTTGGCAGTGACCACTGCTGTGGCTGTCCAGATTCAGCCCCAGAGAATAACTTACTTTGCAGAGATGCATCAGGAGTAGGACTCTCCACACAGAAGCTCTCACCTCAACCACTTCCACCACCCTCCCTGCCACAGTTTCCCCATTGCTAAGGTATGTTGCAGCCCCCTTCACAGGACCCATCAGAACTGGTGCAATGCCCAGCAAAAGAGAAGGCTTCCATGCCATCAGAGCAGCCATAGAATGGTTTAGGTTGGAAGAGATCTCAAAGATCATCTAGTTCTAACCCCCTGACACAGGCAGGGACACCTTCCACTAGTACAGGTCACTCAAGGCCTCATCCAACCTAATCTTGAACATCTCCAGGGAAGGAGCATCCACAGCCTCCCTGGGCAACCTTTTCCAGTGTTTCACCACCCTCATTGTAAAGAACATCTTCCTAACATCTAGTTTAAATCTCCCCTCTTTCAGTTTAAACCCATTGCTCCTCATCCTGTCATTGCAAGACCTTGTAAATAATCCTTCCCCAGCCTTCCTGTAGGCCCCTTTCAGATACTGGAAACCTACTACAAGGTCTCCTTGAAACCTTCTGTTCTCCAGACTGAAGAGCCCCAACTCTCATAGCCTGTCTTCATAGGAGAGCTGCTTTGGCCCTCTGAGCATCTCCATGACCCTCCTCTGGACTCGCTCCAACAGTTTGCTGTCCTTCATTCCCAGCGGGATGGAGCTGGCCAATGTTCCAGGGTCACCACAGCCACCGGGAGCTGGGGGTTGTCCCCGTGGCACGTGCAGCCATGGGCTCCCATCTTTTTTCTCATGTTCCTCTTGGCCTCTGATCAGGAGTGCACGCCGCCTGCCTGTTATTAGCCTGCCTGCTGCTATCTGCCCCGGGAGCAGTCGCAGGGTGAACGAATAAACACAACAGCATTTAGCAAGATCTGAAAGGAGATGTGATGATAATTTCTTCCCTGCAAATTGTACGCGTTCATGTGTTCAGCGTGCCGAAGGCAATTAGAGCGGAGCGGAGCTGGCAAGACGAGGGGCGACGCCGGAGAAGCCGTGGCTACGGAGCCATAATAACAATTTAGATTCTATTTAGATACAAGTGGCTACGAGTTGCGTCTCAATATTGAATCAATCGACGCAGACAAATGATTTAATATGGAGGCATTTGCAGGAGTGGAAGGAGAGGGACTAGCCTTTTAGAGTTGGCCAGGTGGGGACGAGCGGCTGAGTGGCCAGGATGGATGCAGAAGTCCTGGTAGCATGGAGGGGAGATGGGAAAGGGCAATCCTGGGGGGAACAAATGGCTTTTCTAGCAGCTTTTGGCACTCTGGGCTGCCTTACGCTCAGCATCGATTGGGGAGGTATTTTTAGAGGCAGTCTGGTATTTGTTAACCTTCTCATGAGGAGTGGGGCTCACTTCTAGGAAGCATGTGTGCGCGCACGCGTGCGAGAGGCAGGAGAGATCCTGCCAGAGATAAAAAGTAAGTAGCCAGCCCCAGCCAAAGGCCGGGCACAGCTGTATAAATACAGGGCAGTCCCCCTTGCTCCCCACCTCCTTGCGGCGAGCGGGGCTGGTGACACTGGAGAATGCTTTGCTGTCATTAGTTAATTGAGCTGCTGATGTTAAGAAAAGGTTATGTATTTCTCCTGGTAGTTTTTCTTTGTAAAACTCTGACAGGGATTGCTTGCAATAGCGGTGGCAATGCTGCAGCTGGGGACTTGGAGCAAATTTTCCCTATAGAGGGGATTTTCTTCTTTTCATTCCCCCCTTTTACTTTCTTTCCCCTCAATGTGGCAGTGACTCTGTGGAGGAGAAGTGAAGCCCAAGCTGCTCTGCATGCCTTCCTTCTGTAAATGATACCCCTCACTGCTGCCCCAGCAGGGTCTGCTCATTGGCCTGGGGACCACCAGCAGTGCAGCCCCTCTGGCCCTGTACCTGCTTCAGGAAACAGCCTGAGGACTGATGCATGGTGACTGCTGTCCTCTTGCAGACAGGCACACAGCACCCGGGAGGAGAAGGGAGATCAGATCTTGTCTCTAGTACTGGAAGTATTACAGTTTTCCAGGGATGCTCCCATGAAAGCTGCGAAGCTCCAAATAGTACCCATGTGCACAGTGCTGCTGGAGTGGTCCCCAACCATTCACAGCTTGGCTGGTGCCATGAAACTCGTTTCTGTACAAGCACTGTTAATGTGCATCCTTTGAGACTGAGTGCCGGAGGCCTAGTCTCTTTCCTCTGCTCGAAGTTGTTCTGTTGGGAGGTTTTCCCAGAGGCAGAAGGATCACCTGGGATGCCTGTGAGCAGCAAGGCAGACTGCTCTGCACAGCAGTATCAGGAGAGAAAGGTGGATGTGGGGGCTGCGGCGGGGGATGGAGTGGGTTGGGCTCTAGCAGCCTGATTTAGATGCTACAAGCTCCATCCCCTTGCTTGGGGAAAGCAGGGGGAGGCAGTATGGGAGTTAGCTGTCTGTAGCTGCAGGGATGGATTTGCTGGGAGTGCAGGGAAGGTGCTGGTTGTGTCCATGTTTAATGGTCACTTGAACCACCTGCACCTGTGAAACACTGCCTAGGTGATCAGCTCTTTCTGGGGACAGCAGAACCAGCTTTTGCTGTGATTCATTTTCCTGCTACTATTCCTGAGCAGTTTTCAGGTGCTCCTGTCCACAGGAAGCAGGGAGCTGTCATTATCCACCCCCTCATGGCCAGGGCACCAAGGCGGAGGAGCAGGCTGAGCAAGCTCCTGGCTGGGATGGCTGCACTCACTGTGTGAGCAGCTCCAGCCATGCCATACAGTGTGGCCCCAGGGCCAGCTACCATGTCCCACCGGGACCCACTGCTCCTCATGGAGGAGATGCATCCTCCTGCACGGGGAGAGGAACAGCTGAGTGTGGTGAGGCATAGTTGAAGCACTGAACATGTGGGCTTTCACCTGCATTTCTCCCATGGGGAGGTTTATGCCAGTGTATAATCTTGCTGCAGAATTTGTTCAACCAGTTGCCTTCTACTTACTCTGTCTTCAGGTTTCCACCATTTTCTGCCTAAATCTCAGTATTTTTATTCCCCAAAATATCTCAATTCTGTGCACTCAGCTCCTGAACCAGGTGATCACTTGGCAACCAATCTACCAGCAAGGCAGTGCACCAGCCATGCTAACTAGTGACAAGCTTGGCTCAACCAGCACAACTCACCTACATCCCTGCAGCCTTCCCAGCTGAGCAGCAGAGCCCTGAGACAGAGCCTTGCAAAATACCTGCCATAAAACTAGTACTGTGGTGGAGGGAAGCCCGTAAGGAGTGGCCAGGTGCAGCATGGGGGTGATGCATGGCTGCACTCCCACACACCAGTCCTAGCACCATGTCTCAGCAGGATGAAATGTGACCCCAGGCAGTCACTGGGCCACTGCCGCATCACCTCTCCAGGGTCAGAGCCTGGCCTGGTAGTGGCTCTGTCCACAGAGAAGGTCACTGACCCTGGCTTCCCACTGCTGCCTGCTGCAGGGAGGTCACCACAGCCCCCTCCGCCCAGCACAGCAGTGGCTGGCTGCTCCTTAATTAATCCCAGGCAAAATTAATCAGTTGACATCCGACAGCTGAAGAGTGGATGGCAATTGCTCTGAGGCTGTGCCTCCTCCAAACAGCAGCACTGGACCTCGCTGAGTGCCTCTGGCCCCGTTTTTGGAGCTAAGGGACACACTGGATCTGCCCAGCTGTGCCATCATACAGCCTGGCTGGGACATGGATCTCCTGAGTTATCCTCTATGTACTGCCAACCTATCTTTAGTGGAAATGGCCCTGATGGAGATATCCCGGGGGTTGCCCTATTGCACAGAGGGGTGCTTGAAAGGGAGGTGCCATGCAGCAAAGAGCACTATGGCCATAGGTTACACTCCTGAGAAAGGTGACAGGAAATGGCTCCAGTGGACTGGGAGAGTGTTAATTTACACCCCACTGCCTGGTTTGCTCAGATAAGACAGCACAGGCTTGAGCCTGCTCTTGCCAGAACCCTTCATACCATTTTTGCCTGGCAGATGGAAGAAGTATGATCCTGGCAAGCATTTTGGTTAGGTGGCACCTGACACCGGATGTCTCTTCAGGGTTTCCAGGAGGTCTGCTGGTGACAATGGGTGATGTTTCTTGCCAGTCTCACCTGAGCACACCTAGGATACATTCAAAACTCGCTGGGGTTGTGTTTGCCAGTCTTCATTCCTGATGGGAAGATGCTTTCCCACTGCTGCAGAGCAAATGGGTCCTGGTGCCATGGCAGCAGCTGTTTGGTGACCACGCTGCATTCTTCTCACTGCAGGGCCTTCCCTACTCATACATTCCGATTTCCCGCTGCCTCACTCCCTCCTCCTGGCCTGAGCCTTTAATCATTTCCCCACAGGCTCTGCCACTTTGGATTGCTAATCACGGCTGGTGGATGCTGGAATTAACACTCTGATCCAATTGACACCTGTGAATCCCTAACGAGACTCTGCTTGAGTGTAATCGGTCATTAGGCCAAAATGCCAACATAATGCCTGCAAACTATTTGTCTTTACCACCGTGCTTTCTTTTTATTACTTTCGTTTCAAACACCAAAGGACTTGTCTGTTCCTCTTTTCCTTCTCAGGAGAGGGAGTGGTTTCACTGCCATGAGCATTAGCTCGTCTCCAGTCCCTCATAAGCGGCCTTGGATGCTGTGACCCTACTTAGCTGCAAATCTGCTTATTTGGCTGATAAAAAGAGGAAGGTCGAACCTAACACTAAATGGAACAACACCAGGTTGTTACAGGAGCAAAAACATGCCATCACCTTTATGGGCACTGCTGAAGGGTGCCAAGGCTTCTGCTCCAGATCTGGCTTGTGTTCTAGAATCATAGAATGGTAAGGTTGGAAGGGACCTCAAAGATCATCTACTGATCTCTTAAGTGTTAGAGATGCTGCACAGCTGCGGGGTCCTTGGGGTTCTGCCTGCAAGACAATGGCAGTGTCAGCCACCATGCCACACAGGCTGCCTGAACTGAGGTACTGTGCAGACACGGTATGTGCTGACTTGGAGGTAAGGGTGAGAGTAACCAGGGTCCAGTTTTGGTGACCTCATTCCTGCACAGGATACTGGAAAACAGTAACAAGATCAGAAACAGGCTGATATGTGGCAGAACTGAGCTGCAAGACCTGCTTACCGTGAGAAATTTAAGGATCCAAATCATTTGATCAAAGGAGAGGAGACCTGAGCTGCACCAGGGGAAGATATCTGATAGCAGAGGCTTCTCCAGCTTAGCAGGTAAAGCAGGATGCCACAGCTGGAGGTTTCAAAGGAGGAGAGGAAAAAAATGAATGCAAGGTGGGGAGGGGGGAGGGGGGGGATTAATTCAGCCACAGATACTTATTTGGGAGATGACTTAACCACTGCAACAAGAGAATGCTGCAGATCCTTCAGGTACGGGGTCTCCAAATCTGTGCGTGTCACTCAGATGCTAAGGTCTATTTTCCTACCCATGCAAGAGGAACTGATGGGAGTTTTCTCGGCCACGTGCAATGCAGTGCTAATGCCTGTGGCCTCCTCTGTCTCTGAAACATGAATAAAACAAAAACAGTTCCCAGCTCTTTCACGCACACCTCTTTGGAGATGGAGAGGGAAGGAGCAGGGTTTGCAGAGTGGTCTCCATGGCTCACCCTGATCATACCTCTGTCCCAGCACCCTCCTGCCAGAGAGCTGGGTAAATCTGATAAGGCAGCCAGGGTTTGACTTTATCCCACACAAGTTGTTTTTGAAGCATGCCTTAGTTTTAGCCAGACCCGCTCCTTTTCCTAGGGAGCTGAAAATGAACCTTCCTCAGCTTGTGGAGAATAGCAACCGGTCTGTAAAACATGCTATCAGCAGTGCTGCAGTGGGCTGCCAGGGCACAGGGGTCACACCAAGGAGAAAGACTGGTTGTGTCCACCACATGGCAGGAAAGCAGAGGAGAAACTGCAGCCTGCACCAAACCTCTGTCGTCAGCTCAGCTGCCTGATGCTGAGCATGTTGTATCACTGCTTCTCTTCATCTGCTTTTAAAAAGGGACTTTCAGCTTCACAGGAGCTCAACATCATTCGCAAATGGGTTTGAAGGCAGGGGTGTGGGTGGGTGCTCTCTCCCTGTGCCACTTTGGTCCTTCCTGAGCTGCTCCATGCTCAGCACCACGGCAAGACATTGCCAGGGCAGAGTCTTTGTCCAAGAGCATAGGCTGCAACGTTGCAGTGGGGTTGGACCTATGGTGGTCGTCCATAACAACGTGGGGAGTGGGAGATGGGAATGTAATAGGACCAAACAGCACCTCCCGCTGCAAATCCCATCTCCCACTCTGCTTCCATTCTGTGCAACACACCCTCCCCACCTGCTCTTGTGAGCGTCGCCCCTGGGAGGCAGTGGGGCTCCAGAGAGGTAACCCTCAGAGCTGCCCCATGCCTCTCAGTTAGGAAAGCCCCTTGCAGCAGCAGCGGCCCTGGCTTGCAGCCTGTGCTTCCAGCCCCAGCAGCAGCAGCTGGGAGCAGGAGATGCTCTGTTGTGAGGGCTGCCCAGTTGATTGCCCCCCAGGGCCAACCACTACCCTCTGGCTGCTCCAGGGGGGACGAGGGACCAAAAGGTGCTGGGAGCTTATTCAGGCTTCTCACTGGAGGAGGGGAGTTTATTGGAAAACACCTGGAATCTATTAGGCCTGGAATATGGAGTCAAGGTTTTGCCGCCTGCAGGCAGCTCAAGTATAAATAGCGGCAAAGGGTTTGTTTTGACTACTTTAAATTGTGCAGGTTTCGTGCCCTGAGAATTGGGAGTTTGAAGCTGCTCCTAACGTAATAATCCTCCCGCTTCCCCCTCCCGCCCAGCGGCCAGGAATCTGCACCTTGTTCTCTTCTCCTTCTCATTCCTCTCTTTGTTTGACTATTTTCCCTATTTCCCATCTGTTTATCACAAACCTCCTGCTTCCTGGAGCCTTCAGGAGTCTCCAAGGAGGGGAGAGTTGGAAATGTTGTTGCACGCAGGGAAGTGGAGGGGAAAGTCTGGAGCTTTACAATAAAAACCAGAGAGCTGAGGTTAAAAAGAAAAAAAAAAAAAAAAAAGAAATAAAACCAAATGTCAAAACATCAGGACAGACCCCCTGTGTGGGATGGGGTGACCCATTGATGATGGAGGGCAGCTCCCCAATCCAAGGCAATGTCATGAGCATCACCACTGCATCCTGGCTGGGAACAGAGCAGGGAGGTTTGATGGTGAACTGCTGCCCAACCACAGCCATAGCCTCTCCCACTCCCACAGCTGCCACGGCAGCAGCAGTGCTTTTGCTAATGCTGTAGTAATAGAGCAGTGTGAGGCTTCTAATGGAAATGCTACATCACTGCCAGCATGGAGTTCCCTTGGTTCTGGGCCTAATGATTATTGTTACTCTCTCATGCTGAAGCCACTGTGTTGAGGTGTCTGGCAGTTCCAGGCAGAGACTGATGCAGCCGCCGCTCAAAGGGGTAGCTGCTCCAAATTAGACCATATATCTGTGAGGAGAAGGAGGAAGGGAGCTCTGGGGATGTGGGCTCCCAGAGGAGAGGCAGGCTGTCAGCACCAAAATTGCATAGGAGTGAGGGGTGAGCACAGCCACTAAGCTGCCCTGATCTGCCCTGGCCTCCCCTCAGTACTGCAATATGCTCTTTGACCAAGGTCAGCTCTTGCCTCCTGCCTTTGGCATGGTGCCTGGCTAAGCTCCTTCTCATAGTGTTTTAGCATCACCTAGTACAAATAGAGCTGCACAAGAGGCAGCACACAAGAGCATTGGTACAGTGACACCCATCCAATACAACAGCCACACGTCCAGAGCCTCTGCTGAGCACACTGTCATAGGACATATGAGACCCTGGGGCTGCCATGGGGCTGAACTATGCCCCCGGCCTCTGAGGAGAAGCTCCATGAAGGCTGGAGGCTGCCACGCATGGCGGGTAACAGCTCTTCCCCCAGCTTCAGAGGTAGCCATCTGTGCTGTAGACCTGAAAGTCAAACCCTGCTGACAAGCCATCTGGGGTGTCCAAACGACTGCACATGGTGCAATTTATTTTCCTACTTTTCCTTTTAATCATTGGTTTATTTCACTCATCTGGTGAGAAAACAGCCTTGAAAACCAAGGGTTTATGTCCTGGAAAGAGCCTGCGGTGGCCGGGGTGGCAGGGTGCACCACGAGCACAGGTGTTGGCTTCTTGGCCGCTTGTCACACATGGCCAATGGCTGAAGTCATGCCTGAGGGCTCGAAGGGGGTGGGAGCCCTGGTGTGGGGACTGGGGTCAGGCTGCCTGGAGACAATAACAAAACTCTAATCCACAGAAATAACAGCAGCCACAAACCACCCAGGAGCATTGTGGGGCTGCACATTCCTGTGCAGAGGGACAGGACACACCACAAGACCAACCAGTGTTGTTGTGGAGATGGAAATTGGGTACCATCACTCCAGAACATTTTACCCCCAAGATTTGGGCTCGCAGGAGGATTCTCTCATTGTAAGTTTACCCGCCATATGCATTTCTGCTCTTCATGATCTTTAGTCCTTTTCATCCAATTAAAGAAACAGAAGTGCATGAAAACAGCTTGAACTTGAGCTGCTCAGTAGAGCTGAGTTCAGCCCTGCAAGCTAGGAGATGCTCATGGCTTCATTCAGCCTGTGAGTAACCATGTCCACCACCAGAGACTGCACCGTGGGCACAATGGGTCCCATTGCCAGGGTTTCCCAGCTCCCTCTCTTGTTTACTTGCACCCATCCTGTGGGTTGGCCTTGAGGCATTGGCCAGGGCTTCAGTGACAGGCAAGCCTGAATGTCATCGTTCCCTGAGCTACTGCAATCAAAGACAACCGTATCTTGTTGCTGTATCTTTGCAACAGGAACACCCCTGGAACCCAGAAAATCTCAGGCAGTGGGCTGTCCCCTCTACACTGCCAGAGCTCTGGCTTCACTCTGTGTTTTCCCAATCTGACAGCACTCTCAGCATCCCAGCCCCATGCATGGACCCTTGTGAGCTGAGGATCACAGCGTGGGGTAGTACCTTCCCTCACCCCATGTGCTGCCCAACACTCAGCATCTCTCTGCCATCCAAACATTGTGAAGCCTAAGCTACCCTGAAGAAGATGTGCTGTCTGCACAAAACAGTTCCACTGCTCACCCCATTACCTCCAGAGTGGTCTCTGCCACTCACACCCAAGCTGAACATCACATGGCAGTGCCACAGTGGCCCAACCGCTGCGGGGTGGGAGACACTCCGCAGGCCGGGGTCCTGCACCCGCCATGACTGCACACATGCTCAGTCTTGTCTCCTTTCACGTGGAATCAGCGTGACACAATTAAGCCATCTTGTTAGACAGCATTATTTACTCCAAAGGAAACGTGGGGCCGGCCGCGGGGAGCTGGCAGCTTGGCGTTTCGCACATCATTATGTTCCCCCCACAGCTTTGAAGTTGGAAAGCCAAGGCAGCTCTTATTCTATCAGCAGGCTCCCATGCGCCTGGGTGGAGGTGGTGGCAGAAGGGCCCCAAGGAGGGCGTGTGGCACCCACAAGCCTCTTCTCATCCCAGGTCATCACTCTGCAGAGTATCTCTCAAAGCCATTGCTGCATGGCTTGGAACACCAGCGGGGCAGCTGGTGACCACTGCTTGGGGCTGCAGGGATGGGACATCTCCACCTGCTCCTGCAAAGTGTCCCCTCTCCAAATGTCTCAATAACCCCTCCTGGTTGTGCCAAGAGCTCCTGCAGGGAGTAAACAAGCCTCCAAAACATCGAGTGCCTCCCCAGCAACCATCCCTGGGAGCGCTGGTGTGCTCCCCCCAGGCCACGGGCTAGGACAGGCCAGAGATGAGGTCCCCTTTGATGCCGCGGGTTTATTTACAAATGACGTGTGATATCCTGTTCCTCTTGGTGCAGAGGGAATTGAGCAGTGGAGGGTGTGGGTTGGCTCAGCCTGCCAGGCCTCCCCAGGCAGCTCAGAACCCAAGTACTCCTTCACCTTTCCCTCTTCCCAGGGCTTATTCCAGTCCTTCTCCGATCTTCCTCTGCCCTCGTTGCTCCTCCTCTTATGTTTTCATCGCAAGTTGCTGCTCTGTGCCAGCAGCATGAATCCTTTCATCCCTCCGTGCCCACGCAGCGGGGCTGGAGGAAGCTGCCTGGGCAGATGGGTCATCTCCAAGGTTAAGCAGCATCTCGGCTTCGCTCCCAGCCTCCGCTTGTCTCCATCCTTGCATTAAGGTTGGAGGCATCTGCCAGTGTGGCTGGCTTTGCCCCGGCTGCAGGGATTTCACCAATAATTTCTTTCAAGAGGGATGGGGGAAAACCAAAGCAAAGCAAAACAAAATGTTATTTTCACGCCTCTTTGACTGACCTGCTCATCCTTTCTGCTAGATGCTAGCTGTGTATTGCCTTCCCCACAGCATTTCTGCCCAAGCTCTGGCATGTGTCTCTGCCCACAGTGACTGGCAGAGCTGCTGATGGGAGACAAGGACAGAGGGCACCATGCTATGGGAGCAGAGCACGGCAAGGCGGGTGCCTCCTTCCCTGGGGTGTCCCAAGAGTCCCATCCCACCACAGGGACCCTCAGCAGGTTCCTTGAAGCGAATCCAGCCCCACTGGACCCTTGTGGATTTCCACCAGCCGCCACGTCTCAGCCACTGCTGCCAAATGTTTGGGGGAGAGGAGCCAAGTCAGGCAGTCGGGAGATAAATCTGAGCTCACTCTGGCTGTGCTGGGATTTTGCTCAGGATTAATTGGAGGCAGCGGTTCTCCTCCTGCTCCTCTCCCCCCAGGCCAGGCCCGGGGCGGCCGGGTTGGCAGCCCAGGCTGGCCTGGCTCCTCACGGGAAGCTGCCGACGTGTTTTCAGCATGAGGAAGGTGTGTGTGTGTTTGAGCTCAGGCGCAATCACTTGTGAAGGTGGGAGGAGGTGGAGAATGTGTTAAGCTATGAATGAGCACAGATCGGAGCCTCTTCTCTGCAAGCCTGACAGCCTCTCTCCATGAAGTGTTTAGAGGTGCTTGCAAGATGTTGTTAGATCTGGCTGCTTGTGGGAGTCTTTTTTTTTTTTCTTGGACAAAAGCCTGGCGTCCACCTGAAGTTAAAGCTAATCTAAACAGCAAGGGGAAATAAGGAAGGACAATAGCCCCAGCACTAAAAAACCAGGGGAGTAGGAATTGGGAGCGGCTGGTTTATTAGCCACGCAGCACCAAAAACATCTGACGCATGTTACAAGATGCAAAATACTGTCTCTGTGCAGCAGGATGAGACACGGGGAGATGTCAGTGCTTGTCATCCTGAAGCACCACAACCCTGCTCCTCGCAGCCTGAATTAATCAGTCTGCCAGGAGCAGCCTTGCTTTGACCTCCGCCCTCCCCTCCTGCCCTCCCCAGCAGCAGAGAAGCTGGGAGTTAAATATGATTTAAAGACTACCTTTTTCTGAACATAAAGCGTGAACACAGCCGGGGTGGCTGCAAGCGCCTCGCGGCAGCCAGTACCCCCCCCACCCCGTGGGTGCCAATGGCTTGGGTGCCGAGGGTGCCAGCACGCGTCAAGCAGCAGTCCCAGCCCACAGCCACCCAGCATCCTCCTCCAGCGTGTCACGGCGAGGATGTAATTTCTAAAATAACACGTTACTCTTGCTTAATTATCCCACTTTATAGAAGTCACTTCCGGCAGCGAGCTCGAGTTATGAGATGCATTTGTGAGTCGTTGTCTGGGTGCCAGGAAAGAAGAAAAAGAGAGAGTCAGAGTTATGATTGTTATTGAAGTGTTTTATTCTGGGTTTTAGATGTCTGGATTTCTGTTATAAAATGTATGAACTGCAAAGGAACTTAAATCTTTATATTCACAATATTAACTTCTCATTTCTAGGCTGAAACAGTTATGACTCTTCTTAATTCTCTTGGAAATATTCTGTGTGTTTATTTTTTTCCCCCCAAATGTTTATATAACTTCCTCTGGAAGCTTGATTTTTAGTTAATGAACTTCTTGTCCAGAAAATTCTTTGCTCAGTTTCTTTGTTAATATACTTGGCATTTCCAATTAAGACCATAGCTGTGTCTCTGCTAAGTTCACTTAGTTTCCACCACAGAAAATATGTTACGTGAAGGGTTTGAGCTTTTCTCAGAGCAGACCCAGCCCAGCTGCAGCTTTGAAGGTGCTCAAGGAGCTTCAAGGTGTGAGTCCGGCATGGTCAGAGCCGACACAGCCATGAGGGCAGCAGGCAGGAGAGGTGGGTACCATTCTGACAGCAATGGTTTTGGCAGCACTGGAACCTGCCAGGATGGGGATCTGGGGGTAATAGGATTCTGGGCCCAGAGCCAATCGGCTGAGGTAGTTCCTCACTCACTCCCACAGATGCAGCATGAGGCAGCAGGGAGAAAGGGGTGCCTGGAGACCTCAGCTTGCCCCTGATCCTCTTCTCAAACAGGGCAGCTGAGTCAGCCTGGTTCTTTTCACTGCTCTGCTGCTTTCCTCAGCCCCTCTGCATGTCCCTGCCTGTGTCTAACACCTTTTCACTGTAATGTCATCTGAAGATTTAATTAAGGTGCTGTTTGTTCCCTCTCCTAGATAATTAATTGAAGGTGTTAGATAAAACCAGGCCTTACACCAATCCTTGCTGGGTTTGAACAACGCCTTGCAGCTCAAGATATTATTGTTCCCTTTTGTTTCAGATCCTTTGCTTGTTCTCAGCCCCTGTGAAAAGCTTATATCCAAACCAATTTGAATTAATTTTTCAAGCAGGATACCACAAGACAGAGATACTATTAAAGGCTTTGCTAGAAATCAGGGTTCATTAGGATACACCCAGCTGCTGTTCCCTCCTCTTCATTCTGCCCTTCAATAAAAAGACAAAAAGTAAAAACAGCTTTAACTGCCAGGTCTTTGGTGCTTAAGCCAAAGGACACACATGGCTGTAGGGAAACCAATCCCTCACATACTGAGGAGACACCGAGAAGGCTTTCAATAGTGACCTTGTATGTCCTCAGCAGCACCTTTCCTGGCAGAGACTAGTGGTGGGCCTGGTCACAGCAGCTTCTCCAGGGAGGTGTGCAGTGATACTGGCACTGCCTTGGGCAGTGGGAATGCAGCAACCAACAAACACTGCACCATAGCTGGTGTCAGGTCTGGGACTCGAATTTTGCCACTGGAGAGTAAGCTGCAATGGCTCCTCCAGGGTCACATGGACACCACATATAACTGTGAGCAAACACACAGGACACAAACCCCCCAGCACTCCTCTCCCTTCACCAGTCTGTCCCAGAAGCCAGAACCATCCAAACCCAGGTGATTGCAGTAGAAATGCTGGACTCCAAAATGTGGCTTCTCCAATGACAGCCTGGCCAGCAGCATCCTCACCAAGAAGCTTCCTCAGCTCAGCACCATTGCCTTCCTCCTCAGGAGTCTGTTGTAATTCCCAAACTAGAAAGGACCCTTACAAATGATCAAAGGAGCCAGAAAGCTTTTGTAATTTCTCCTTTAAATGGAATTTTATAAAGCAAAGAGCATCCAAGGCTTGTTATTTAAAGAGAGGCAATATCAGCAACAGGGTTTCTGTAATGAGTCAATCTGAGAGTGTTGCAGTCTGGGTGCCTTCACACTCATCTTAATGCAAGATTTTTAATGTCAGCAGCAGCAATAAGCGTTCCACAGCAAATGCACTTCCCGCCCCTGGCACTCTGGTTTGTCTGCACCTCCAGGACCTTGCAGGCCACAGGGGAAGACAGATGATGCCTGAAGGGGTTCAGACCCAGTTTCTTGCCTCAATCTAGCAAGATGCAATTCCTAGTGTCAGCACAGCGCTGGACTGTGCTGCTCAGGCAGCTGCTTGGAGCAATGGCAGGCAGGGCAGAGCAGGGCTGGGAGAGGATGCTACGCCTGTTCTGATAGCCAGGGAGGGAGTAGGGTGGGGGACCAGTGTCTGAGGTTGCATTTGATTCAAACCCTGGAAGTGCTGACAGGAAGATGACAAAAGGTACTATTTTCAGTACTGGTGTTCTCCAGACGTACACCCAGATTGCCTTTGCTGTTGCAGAAAATGAAAACGTCCATCCCCAGCTCCCTGAACCACTGCAGAGAAGCATGGGGTGTTCTCCCAGCCTGGCTTATGTCACCCCATGCATTGCGTTTAAATGGGGCCCTTTCCATCTTCTTAAGAATGACACTGGTTCGCTTATTGCCTATTAACTCAAGAGGGGAACACATCAGCCAGTAGAATCAGAAACATTTACCATGAAAAGGAAAAGCTGAAATCCCATTTTCTACCTGCAGCTCAATAAGAAACAGTCTGGCAGGGCTGTGTTCATTAGGTGTCTGCTCCAAAGTCAGCACTTCCCAGCCACACTGGAGGTCCTCTGAGAAGGAGGATCAGCTTAACAGTGCCATCGTTAAGAGACAAAGTGATAAACTCCTTCGTATCTTCCCAGTTTCTGTCCCCAGTGCTGCCACCCACCCTCCAGTACCCTCATCCATACACACCCTCTCCTCCAGGGATCATAGCACCAAGATGTCAAAATCAGAGAAGGTCACACCACCCATCAAGGACAGTGGCACAGGAGACCCCCTGCTCCCTTCCCTCTCCTCTAAGCACAGCCCGTTAGTTCTGGGGATTTGGGTTTCCATTAGTGCCTGTTTGGTGGCCTTTCTCCTTTACACTGCCATTTCCACGGCTGCTTAACTTCAGCGCATTTCATTAGCACAGAGGTTTCTGTCGATATTAGAAAGTCACTGTAATCATCAGGGGGATTTGCACGGCTGTTAGCCCAGGAGCTTCACTGCTTGGCAGCATTTTCAGCAGCATTTTTGCAGCAGAAGGTGTCTTTGACATGCACTCCATTGGCAAGGACTTTATACCCCTGTGTCCCGCTCTGCACCGAGGGTGCTGTAGCTGCAGCTCAGGCAGAGAAAAGGCATCAGTGGAGATGCCAGTCCCAGCTAGGAGCTGCACAGGCTCACCGGGATGCTCGTAACTGTTGCAATGTCCATG
Organism: Ramphastos sulfuratus; assembly: GCA_013399055.1. Lineage (NCBI taxonomy): Eukaryota > Metazoa > Chordata > Aves > Piciformes > Ramphastidae > Ramphastos > Ramphastos sulfuratus. Next base: position 57,922 of record WBNM01022812.1, on the reverse strand, counting down.
CCTTCTAGGATGTCCATAGAATCATTTAGACTGGAAAAGACCTTCAAGATCTCTGAGTCCAACCATTAACCTCACACTCACAAATCCACCACCAAACCATGTCTCTAAGCACCACAGCTTTTAAATACCCCCATGGATGGTCATTCCACCACTGGCCCCATCAAAACCTGTTCCAGGGCTCGACAACCCTTTTGGTGAAAAATTTTTCCTAAAATCCAACTAAAACCTCCCCTGGTGCAACTTGAGGCTGTTTCCTCTCATCCTAGCTTGAGAGAACAGGCTAACGCTCATCTTGTTCCAACCTCCTTTTGGGCAGTTACAGAGCATAATAAGGTCTCACTTCAGCCTTCTCATCTTCAGGCTAAACAGCCTCAGTTCTCTCAGCCACTCTTCCCAAGGCTCATTCTTTAGACCCCTCACCAGCATTGTTGCTCTTCTTTAGACGTGCTTCAGCAATTCAGTATCTTTCTTGCAGTGAGAAGCCCAAAACCAAACAGTGTTCAAGGTGCAGCCTCACCAATGCTGAATACAGGGGGACAAATCGCTTCCCTAGTCCTGCTGGCCACACTGCTTCTGGCACAAGATCACGCTTACAGGGATAGCTTCTGGGATGCCCAACATCAGGATGCCCATGTTCATTGGAAGGCACATGCCCTCCAGGACACCTGTAAACATTGTGGCAATGGTACTCCCACCAGCAAGTGCTGTTGCCCCTTTCCAGTCATAGAGCACATAGAATGCTGCCAGGTCATCCTCCCCCTGGCCCATTGCTGTCAGCCATCTTCACCCCATGGCACCCATTTCTTCCTCATCCCTGCTTGCCCCTTGCTGATGTTTTGTGAGCAGCAGAGGCAGTAGGAGAGATGCAGGGCAGCAGGGAGCATGACGGCGGCGGGGCGGTGGAGATGGCCTCCCATCCTTTCCCATTCCCCAGTGCTCTTCAGGGCCGGCTAGCCTTGTGCGGACAGTGCAGTTCTGTTTTGCATCACCGCTTTGAAAAGCCCTTGGAGAGAGCAGTGATTTATGAGAGGTTTCTTGTACGAGGGGAAATAAACCTTTGACCAGACCCAACTGAAATCCACACTGCTTAATTTTCTGTGGAATCAGGATTTTACCCTATCTGAGGATTTTGCTCCTTTCCAAGAAAAACAACCCGTGCCTTTCTCATAAACAGCCACTTTCTCTCCCTTTTCAGAAGCAGGGCTGGCTGGGAAGGGATCCTCTCCCTGACGGCCTGCATGCCCTGGTCCTCACTCCTCCTTGCCGGAGCCCTGTGGTTCACAAATCACCGCATTTCCGACCAGCACCGAAGCGAGAACATCTGCTGGGGAAGTTACAGTAATTAATTAGCTTTTAACTGGGAGATAGTGAAGCAGGAGAGAGGCACAGACCTCTTTAATGAGAATAAAAGGTGTTTAAGTTTAGAGGACTGTGGAGGCGCCCCACTTACTTTGTAATGTGATAAGGGGCCGGGAATTTAAAACAGCAACACTGGGACTTGGTGTCTCGGGTGCTCCAGTAGAGACTGGGAAGGAGACGGTACTGGAGAGCTACTGTTCCCAGAGCAAAAAGAGTTCCAAGTGGAAACAAAACCAGCTCAGTCCCTACCATGCCCCATCTGTGTGAGGGTGGTACTGGAGGTGGAAGGCTCAGATGCTACTGCAGCCAGGTGATGCTCATCAGGACCAGAGGTGCTAAGAGGCAGCAGGATGGGGCTAAGGGATGGATGTTAGAGGTAGCGATGATGACAGTAGTGGGGTTAGTGTCCCCTGTGTATGACAGATCCAGGATGACTTATCTACCTGAGCCCAGGTTTGCTTGGACTGTGTGGAACTGGAGGGGTTGGGGTGGCTCAGCAGAAGTTCCTCAATGATTTAGGGAACTGGAGGTGGGTGCATGGAGGGAGATGTGCCTGGTTTTGGTGTAAGCTGAACTCAAGAAGAGAATCTGGGAGGTTCTGGAAGCAGAGAACTTAGTATACTATAAAAAATACCACAGAGTGAAATGCAGGGGCAGGCAGTGAGGGGAAGAGAGGAGAAAGAGGTGATGCTGGGGGCAATAGACTCTGGGATGGGGAGTGAAAAAAAGAGAGTGAGGCTGTGGGTGAAAGGCAGGGGCTGCATTCAGGGTTTGATCTGTTTGCTCTGTATGGGCTGTGGGTAAAATAATGGTGGGAAAATGGTGCTGAGGCAGCCCTAGAGAAAAGGGGAAGGGCTGCTTGTGAGAGGGAAAAAATTACCAAAGGCAGCTGGAGGTGTATAATTACAATTACGATATGTTAAGTGTTAGTGCAATATACCCTCTACAAATGGATGACACTGAAGCTGTGAGGAAAAGGCTGGTATAGAAAGAAACTCAGTTAATTAGTTAATCAGAGCTCTTTAGGAAATGTTTCCTCAACTTGCCTTCCCCTCCACTCCCCCCTCTATTTCTGTAACTATCAAATCATTTATTGCTCATCCTTAAAGTGAAATCCCCCCTGAGCCTGTCATGGGAGGCTGCTCCATGTGGAGCAAAAGGAGGAAAACGAAAAAGCTCTCCTGTGGATAGAATTCATCAAAAAGAGCTAAATTTCTTTGAAAAACCTGGTGTGGGTTTGGTTTGGAGTTTTTTTGTTGTTTGGGTTTTTTGTTGGGTTTTTTTTTTCCCCCCGATATCTGTGTAAAACTGAACCTTGGAAATTCTCCCTGTGTATTTAAACCATCACCACATCTCACTGTCACTCCATCTCACCTTGCCTGCTGGGGTCTGTCCCAATGTGCCCCTTGAGACACCCTAGAACAAGAGGGCTGTCTGGGGAAGGGTGTGAGTCCCTGTTCCACCTCCACCTAATCAGTCCCAAGCTCCTCCTTCCAGTGCTGGCAGCACTGGAGGCTGCTGTAGCCCTGCCGGGGAAGCAGAGGGAGAGCATTACCCAGCTTCGCACAAGGGAAATGATATAATTGGAGCTGTTTGGATTTAGAAATTAAAATAATTTGGGTTTGCTCAGAAAGGTTCACACAACGTCAGCTTCCATCAGGCAGATGAGAAGCAGAGATGCCCCAGGAGTGAGTGCTCTGACAGCTCTCCCAAATAACACCCGCTTTGCTGGGGCTCCATGCTTTTATTTGACCAGCCCTGCTTGGGGGTTGGTAGGAGGGAGTTCTCTCCCACACTGGATACATCTGTATGCCCTTTTCCAGAGCAGAAATGTCATCTTCCTTGGGTGCCTAGCCAGTCAGCACCCAAGTTCCCTGGAGCTAAGAAAGCAGTTTTCTCCTGGTCCCCAGATCCACCCTTTCTGCCCCCAAGCCTCCAGGCAAGAGAGCAGTCAGGGTCCTCCTTGTGCTGCAGAATCGTAGAATCATTTTGGTTGGAAAAGCCCTTTGAGATCATCGGGTCCAATCATTAACCTAAGACTGCCAACTCCACCACTAAACCATGTCCCAAAGCATCACATCTATGCATTTTTTAAATGCCTCCAGGGATGGTGACCTCACCACTGCCCTGGCAGCCTGTTCCAATGCTTGACAAACCCTTTTGGTTAAGAATTTTTTCCTAACTTCCAATCTTATCCTCCCCTGATGCAGCTTAAGGCTATTTCCTCTCACCCTATTGCTTCTGCTAGGGGAGAAGAGACCAATACCCACCTCTCTCCAACCTCCTTTCAGGCAGTTATAGGAAGTGATAAGGTCTCCCCTGAGCCTCCTTTTCTGGAGGTTAAACAATCCCAATTCATCAGTTGCTTCTCATAAGATTTGTTTTCTAGACCCTTCACCATCTTTGCGGCCAGTGATGGTTTTGAGGGACCTTGATACCTTTCAGAGTATCAAGGGTAGATGCAGGGTGAGTTGCAGGGTACATGCATTGAGAAATCCCACCAAAGCTACTGCTTCCAGCCACCTCCTGTCCCAGAGCTGTCTCCCATTATCTATGCTGAAAACGTCTCCCCTGAGGTCCCTTCATCCTTCCAGGCTCGTCACTTGCCCAGTTCCACCCATCTTTCAAACCATCCTGGCTCCTGTGGCATTATTTCTGTTCACAGCATGACCTAATTAAGCATCATCTGTGAATGCAATTACTTTGCCATTTATCTTCTGGATCGTTAATGTTCATCCCGAACAAGACCAGGCCTAACACTGGTTCCTGAGCTGGCTGCTATGCCATGCAGGCTTCTGAGCCAGCCTCGCTTCACAGCCAATTAATTCCTCCAAGAAAAATCTCCAAGACATGAGGTGAAATGCCATGTGTCCTGCCAGGTTTTATTCACTAGTCTCTGGCCTCCAGAGAGGGTCCAGTGCCCTGTAAAACACCAGTCAGCTTTGACCGCCACGGTTCATCCTTAATAAATTCTTCCTTTGCACTGCTCGTGGCTTTGCCTTCCTCTGGGAGCAAGCAAATGCCTTTTCCTTAATCCCTGATTTTTGTGGTGTTCCTCGCCTGGTGGATGAAATGAATTTCCTGGCTACTAATTGTCAGTCTCCTTTTCCAGTCTCTCTCTTTTTTGTTTCTTTTCCCCTTTTTAATTTTGCTTTGTGCTTATTTCCTTCTCCACTGGCCCCCTACACACCCAAGCCCTCCACTGATTTGTTACGCCAGCTCGGAATGTGGCCCACTGCAGCTTTATTTTTGTTGATGGTGGTGGGTTTTGAAGTGGTAGAGGCTGGCTAAGTTCGTTAGTGAATTCCCTTAATAATTCAAAACTCATGTTGCTCGCCTTGGCTGATTTGTATACGTTGGCTTTGCCAAGCATTCCCTTACGTGCTTTTTATCAGTAAGTATTTACAAGGTCTTCATTACTTCCTAATTGACCATGCCTCTTCTCTTTAGTTATCGCCTTAAAGAGCAATTTAAAAAAGCAATTCAGCAACAGCCATTTTAAAGCTCTTCATTCCTTCCAACCCCTTTCTCATTTGTTATTATCCTTCTGTTTCACTAGCACTTCTCTTTCCCCTGATGTCTTTAAAAGCCCTCCATATTCCCTGGAACGTTTTATCAGCTCTAACTTATTCCCCCCGCCGGCTGCCATCCCCATGGCTTCACCCACCTTGCAGCCCTGAGTTTGGTGCTTCCCCAGTCCTCGCTGACTGTGTTAATATCTGGGGGTTTTCAGCCCCAGTCTGCCCATGGATGCAGTATTTGATAGTAGGATTTCTTCCTCCACGCTTGGGCATTAGGGGATGGGGAGTGATGCTGCATCTTCCGATGTCCCGTGCTCCCATCTTGCGTCTCCTCCCTGATCCTGCTGCTTGCAGGGCTGATCCTGGTCCAAGGGAGAGGTTTTCCTCCAGCCTTAGCAACCCTCATCCTCTTCATCTTCCTGTGCTACTTCCATTGCCCATCTCTGATTTCCCTCTCCTTCTGCATCACATTTTTACAGGCTAGGGGACTGGAACTAAACAAGTCTTCTCTTGATTTATTCATATATTCATAGGCTTTAAGGCCAGGAGAAACTATTAGCTCACTTAGCCCGACCTCCTATGTATTACAGGCCATTAAACTCCATCCGGTTATCCCTGTACCGAGCTCTGTAATTTGTTTGGCTGAAGTGTATCTTTTTGGAAAGGCCCCCAGTCCTTTCCAAGGCACAAGACAGGTTTATATAATGGTATTTTCTATCTCACCCTTTATGTACACCATAATGTTTTATTTGGGTTTCGAATGCTGCTGCATGATGCATTGGCACATTTGGGGGAGTATCTGGAGAGATGTTCAGGCATTTTCCTTTTCAGCTCAGCTGCATTTAAAGCATTTACTGTGCACAAATAGTCCAAGACATCCGCAGGCCGGGTGCTGGTTATGCAGCATGCTCCTCCACACCAGGACACCTTGTGCCGCACACCGTGTTCTCTGCCCTCCATTAACCCACCCCAAAGACTTTTGCAAGTTTTCATCCCTTTACCACTGACTTCCCCAGCCCTGGCACAGAGTGACACAAGCCTTGTTCTGGCAAAGATCTCCAGGCACCCCATGGTTTAGTGTTTTCTTTCTCTTTCCTCTTTGAAAAACTGTCTTCTGTCTATTTTTTTTCCCTGTGTTTTGTCTTCTGTGGCTTCTGTTCCTTGACATGTCGGCTGGTTTTGATCTTTCTTCTCTTTCTGCATTACCAAATTGTCAGCTGTGTAACCTAGAAACGGAGATGGCTGAATGATATGTTTGCAAATAATATTTGTTAGAAGTTTATCTCTCTAGTTTGTGAATCGTATCTGCCCCAAACCTGATTTCAGGGATGCGTTCGTAAAGAGGAGTGGATAGATGTCCTGTGGTGTGCTGCTGGCCAGCTGGGGAAAGCAGGCTTTGTTCCTGCCTCCCATAACTATTTCTTCCAGGACTGGGTGCCACTCACATCCTCCTCCTCATCCACAGCACCCCTGCCTTTCTGAGCCAAATGCGGGTACATCACTCTCCTCTTATTTCTTGGGGCTTAAGCAGGAAAGTCCCAGACTCTCAGGGCTCTGTGCATCCTACCTCTGGGGCTCAAAGCTGCAAACTGGTGTCCTTCTGCGAGTCATTAATGACTGGCTCTCCTGATCCCTCTGTGGTATCGGCCACTTAATGGCACATGCCAGCTGAGGCCCTGTCTCAAAATAATGCTTGGTAGCTTAACATGGAGCTGGGCATCTTCCTCACTCCCACTGCTGCTGTTCAGGGGAGCAGACACTTGTTGTAGCTTCTCCCCTGGCTTTTCCTACTGTATCTCAGCTTTTCCCTTGCATCCCTTTGCTCCCAGTTTTGCCATTGCAAGGCCAGTGTGTGCTCCACAACCTGTCCCATGTTCCTGACTAGCTCTTGTCCATCTTCTCCCTCCTCACCACAGTACCTGGTTGCAAAGCTGCTTCTGGACTAGAGCTGCAGCCCCTGCCTCACTATCCCTCTTCACTCCCTTCATCCATGGAGACAGCAGTGGCATTTCTTGCCCTCTCTTGTAGGCAGTTCATCTCTTGCAGCACACCACTATACCCAACCTCTGCCTTGTGCGTGGTACGTGGTCCCAGGTGTTTTTGCCAAAGCAAGAGTACCTCTATGTCCATGCTCATTTAATTTAAACACCAACTAATTCTCCTGGCCGTGGCATTCATCCATCTCACAAGCTGTCCAATTCATGCAGCCACCTCACATCTCTCTCTGCCTGTGTAGTTAATGTGTCCCTGGGCTGGCTGAGCATCAGAGCTGGCTGGTTTTATTTATTTTTCTCAAAGCTGGCTCTGGTTTTCCAAGCAGACATCCACCTGCACCCCACTGTCTGCTCCCTCCCAGTGGTTCAAGCTTCTCCAGTCAGATCAACAACTCCTAATTGCAAGTAGCATTTCTACCCCTTTCTTGGAGCTGCTGGCCATCCTCAGCCCTGTCTTTGGGAACCCCCTGGAGCTGGGGCCACACAGAATGTTTCAGATTGGAGAGGACCTTGAAGATCACATAGTCCAACCCTCTCCCTGTGGTGAGCAGGGATATCTTTAACTAGATCAGACTGGTCAGAGTTCCATCCAACCTGGCATTAAATATTTCCACCACCTCTTTGAGCAGCTTGTGCCAGTGTTTCACCATTCTCATTGCAAAAAAAAAGGTTTTCCTTATTTCTATTCTAATCCTAACCCCTGTCCTGTAAAAACAGGCTCTGCTAAAGATTGTCCCCATCTTTCTTACAAATGCCTTTTTAAGTACTGAAAGGCTGCTATAAGGTCTCACTGGACTCTTCTCCAAGTTTGAACAACCTCAACTACCTCAACCTGTCTTCACAGGGGAGGTGCTCCAGCCCCCTGATGACTTTGTGACTCTCATCTGGACCTGCTCCAACAGGTCCACGTCATTCCTGTGCTGAAGGCTCCAGAGCTGAACACATAGGTGAAGTCTAATTTAAGTGAAGGAGCAAAATCACATCTCATGACCTGCTGACCATGCTTCCTTTGATGCATCCCAAAACACACCTGGCCTTCTGTGATGAGAGTGCACATTGTCAGCTGATGTCCAGCTTTTCATCCACCAGTACTCCCAAGTCCTTCACCCCCACCCACAGCCTTTGTTGATACTGGGGCTTGTCCTGGCCCAGGTTCAGGCCCCTACATTTAGTATTGATGAACCTCATGAGATTCATGTGAGTCCATTTCTTAAGTTTGCCCAGGTCCCTCTGGATGGCATCCCATCTTTTAGGAGTCTCAAGTGTACCACTTAGCTTGGTGTTGGCACACGGCTCTCCTCTCCACTGTGCTTCTTCACATCTGCACAGCTGGAGCCTTGCGACCTAAAGCCATCCTCCCTGGTGTGGCTTGGGGGCAGTTTCCCATCCTGTCCCTCTGCCCACCCTCTGGGGATGGGTAACAACTAGAGTTGTGTAACCCACTCACCACTCCAAAATAGCTCTCCACATCAGCCCCTCTTGGCTTCGTGGGTAACACTCGCATCTCACTCAACACTTCATACTTCAAGTGTTCTCTCTTTGCTTGTTGGAGCCTGTTAATCTTGGCAATTAGCTCTTACTCTGTTGCAATTTTCATGCACACTCTCCCTCTCCCAAATCCCTCTAAGACCCCCTCAGAGCGTGTTCCTGCGCTGCTGCAGCTGCCTGCCTGGCTCCACACCATCCCTCCCCAGCAGAGCCTGAGCACTGCAGGGAATCCAGGCATTTATTTAGGTGTTGTGTGCACTTAGACTCCTGCTCCCTGACATCACTTTCTGCAAGTCTGACAAGAGCAGTATGTCGTCCTTCTACCTCTGCCCTCCCATCTTGCTGGGAAGGCTGGAGAGCCGAATGTCTCCTTCATGTGTGCAAAGCCCGAAGGCCTGATAAAGATTCAGGGTGAGCTATTGGTGGAATGAGGAGCAAGGAGAAATCCAAGCTGCATAATTAGTGACTTTGGGGACTGTATAAAAATGCGGCTGCCTGCGGATTTCTGTGCGGTACATGCTCTTCTGCACTGAATTTCCTGCTGCTTCTTCCACTAACGCACCAGGAGGTAGCGTGAAACCTCTTGCACAGGCCACTGGAGACGGAGCTCAGCGTGATCCCAAGAAAGAGCTGAGCAAGAAGTTAGAGGTGAAAGGCTGGTTGGATGCATCTTGGAGCCCGGAGTGAGGAAATTCAGCCACTTGCTTCCTGTGCGCTCCAAGCTGTGTGACTTCAGAGTCCTTCTGTAAATAACCAGGGTTCATGGAAGGGCTGCTTGGTGCCACTACCATTGTCTGTTCCTGGCAGAAATAGCCCACAGGACCTAGCTAATGGCTTAGGTTAAAAATATGTAATTGCTTAAACCAGGTGAAGATCACAGTAATGTTGTCCCTCTCAAATCAAGACAAAGTCAAAATATCAAAAATGTTCACAGAATGGGAACAAAAGAAGATTAAGAAATGTCAGACTTCACCGCCGACATTTTTGATGGAAATACTTTGACATTTGCAAACTCAAATGTTTAGTTTGTCAAACCAGATGGAAATGTCACGCTGAGCCAAGTTGAAACATTAATCTGTCTGCACCCAGGAGGCTGCAGGCTCCCACAGGACTTCCCTTCCCCAGCCATCCCCCAGAGTCCTGTGAGCTGCCCTGCATCCTCTGGCAGGAGTGGGCCTGGGATACATCCCATTCTGTTTAGTCATGGAAGACTAGCTTGAAAGGGACCTCAAGATCATCTAATCCAACTGTTCTTGGGATAAGCAGGGTCTAGATAAGATGGCACGGCACCCTGTCCAGCTGTAAAGGTCCAGTGTGGCTGGACAGGCAGTCACAGCTGAAAGTCCATGGAAGAAGGCCACTCATGGGAATGGGAAGGGAAAGGCAGATGCAGTATTAGGATGCTAATCCGAGAGACAGGAAACCATATCCCCTTGCCTGCTTTGCTACAGATTTCTCCGTAGATTTGGGTGAGCCAACCCTGCTGGGCTGTGGTTCCCTCTCTGTAAACAGCAGTAATAACTCTTCCCTGCTTCAGTTAGAGGTTGCAGGCTTAGATCCATTAATGTTTGTGAAGTACTCAGATGTCAGAGTAATGGGGGTCCTGGAAGCAATGGAGAGAGCCACGCCGGCCGTTTGGAGATGGCTTTGTGCGATACGCAGCGGAGGGCTGCCTGCAAACTCGGCAGCAGTAAATCCTCACTGTGGGAATAGCATTTGAAGTGCAAAAGTGAAACGTGAAGTGAAAGCACACAGCGTGTCGGGGACTTTGGAGCATGACTGGACTCGGGGCCCTGCGCTGGGCAGCTCCAGACTGGGTTTGTCTGGGAGAGGAGAGTTTGGCTGCTCTGACCCTCAGTAGCCTGTGGCCATCAGGGTGCTGGTGTGGCCCAGCAGTGGAGTGAGTGTAAAGCTGGCGAGAGGCAGAGCTTGCCACTACCTGAGTATTTTTATACATTTTTTAACCCTCTTTTATGCTGGTTGCTAGAAGTGTTCGAGGAGGCAAAGCAAGAAAATGTGTTTGAATTAAGAAGTAATTCTTAGAGATGCAGAAATGATTTCTACTGTATTTCGTTATTATCTGGGGGGGGGAAAAAAAAAAGTGTATTTTTAACCTGTCCATATGTTAACATGCTGTACTGAAGCCTGTAGGTGAGACATGATTCATTGTGTGGACAAACCTCTCATCTTCTATTGCTTTGGGGACCAAAACTACAGGGCCAACCAGCAGAGCTGTCACTTCTCTCCTGCCCACAAACGGATGTACCTCAGGCACCAGTTTCCATTAGTGATGCGTTTCTACTGTCGTGTTTTCTTGCTTATAATTATCCAGACCTTTGAACTATTTAAGCCTCCCACTGCTCTTTTGGGCTGGTCACACATACCCCACCCCAGAGCTGCCCTTGCCTCATGCTGGGGCAGCAACGGCTGTGACAGAGGCTATGGAGCAAAGGCAGCTGGAGGTGCTGTGTCCCCACTGCAGCGTGGGTTGTCTCGTGGTGGTTATTAATGCCTCCACTTTGCTTACCCAAGTGCTCAGACGGTTCAATACATTTTCAGCCCTGTCCTTACACTATTGTTGGGAAAGATTCATTAGGACTTTGGCTGGAAATTATAGTGACAGATAGAGCTGTGTAATTTATGGCTTTTCTTGAGGGTTGTGCAATTATTCAATAAGTGTCTTTCCTTCCTCTACCTCCTGCCAGCCACTTGTTGGAAATAAATACTGAATTTATTTGTGGAAAAGTTGCCACTGACAAAGCTGTGAACGGCAGGGAGAAACCTGGAGGGGCTCTTCAGGTATCTTACTCGCTTTCCTCATGTCCACTCCTCTGTGCATACAGCCTCCTTGGCACTGTTTCCACAATGTCTTCCCTGTCTGCCCCTCATGAGGTCCTTGCTCACCTCAGGCCCCCCAGCCTGCAATGGTGAACAACTCAAAGCCAGTACTGGGGATGGGCAGTGCAGCATTCAAAGCAAAGCCCCAGCTGGAGCCTGGTATCTGTGTGAGGTATTAAAGCTGTGCTGAAGGAGGCCTTTCTGAGGCACCCCATGGGACCCTGCTGGCATTGGCCCCCCAACCCTGGGGGCCACTTCCTGCCTGGCCATGCACCCCCCACCTCCCAGCAACCACCCCTCAACATCTGCTTCAAAGGCACTGTAGATGTTTATCGCTTTCAAGCGCCTGCTGATGGGAGTTGTTAATGCTGACAAAGTCCAGCCCCAGCTCCTCTGCACTGGTTTTGGCAGCACTGAGAAGGAGTCAGGCAAAATGGGGACCTGGGGCCATTTTCAGCTGAGCTAACAAGCCGCTTACCCTGTCCCAGGAGAAAGATGGCGTTGGGGTCAGGCACCACGTGGACCTCTCCAGGCTGGACAGTCTCATAAGATCTCCATGAGACTTTCCACCTTCCCCAGCTGCCTCAGAATGGACATCATCAAGAATGACTGATCCCTGAAGACGGTAACATGTGGCTTCACCTCTACCTTACTGTCAGGAGGTTATTTGACTGGCTAAATGCCTAGCAGGTCTTGCTGGGCTCTCCCTCTGGTTGACGAAGATGGTCCCTCTGAAGACAATCCCAGCCCCCAAAATCAGGCTCTTGTTCAACAGTTCCTGACAGAGGAGATGTTTGATCTCACCTGACAGACCTTTCCCATCTGCACTCATCCCAGTACCTAACAATGAGGAGGGTCTGTGCCTGTGCAGCCTTGGGGCTTCTGCCAGGGGAAAGCAGGGATTAAAAGTGCAGCTATCCAAAGTGAAGCAACCTGGGATGAGCACAACATCCTCAGCAATGGGGTGCTATCAATGGAGTATTTGGCACCACAGTGTGTGCCCTGTTATCTCTCCTGTTCCTGTGCATTTAAACATTTTGTTTGAATTAGTGGGGCCTGTTCCTCACAGCGTGCATGACTACACATTTGTCTACTTTGGATTTCATCCGCCATTGACTGGCCCATCCATCAAGCTCTCTTCGGGCCTTTTGAAGTTCCCCATAGTCTTCTCTTGTTCTGAACACTCCGTGCAGTTTGGGTCCCCTGCCAGATTTTTCTTATGACATTTTTCATTCTCCTTTTCCAGCTTATTAGGGCATCTCTTTAACCACTGGTATTAACATGAAAAGTTGGGGAGCCTCCCCATGAGTACTGTAGCCTTCTGGAAGGTAGCCCTCATTAATATATGCTGCTTTGCCTCTTTTTGTTTCCAGCCATTAGAGTTACTTTTTCCATTTGCTTTGCAAGCATTTAATTCCCTTAATAGCCTCTCGTAAGGGACCGTGTCAAAGAGCTTTGAAACCCCAAACACATTATGTCAAGTAGTTCTCCTTACTTTGCCCTCCTGACGATGAGAGAAAGCATCCTAGCAGATTAGAGGCATGAACTCCCTTTCAGGAAGCTGGGACAGCTCGTCCCCCTCTTACTTAGTTAATTTAAGGGTTTTAAAATTCAGCTTCTTATGAGCACCTTCATCTTTAACCACCAATTCAATTCTCACAGCCATAAAAAGAGACATGTCTCTATGCCTGCTGGAGAGCAGACTATTTCCCTCTCTGGCTCTTTTGTTAGCAGCTAGGTCACTTGGCAAGCGAAAGCCATCAGAGCCTTTGGATGTTTCCTTTTCAACTCCAGAAGCTTTGAGCTGGATGGACTAGTACAATCTCTGCTCCTTTGGCATCGCTCTTTGTAAAAATACTTCATTGTTATCACCTGAAAATAATGGGCATCTCCTTGCCATCCCTGTAGGCACCAGCTGCTTTGGAAGGAACCTTCCTCAGCAGCTCTTCTGCAATGCCTTCGCATGGCTCCTCCCGTTGCCCCAGCGATACCAACACGGTGATGCCAGCAAGTCGAGTCATGCACCGGTGCCGAGGGAGGAGGATGGGGCCGATAAGGTTCCAACCAAAGCTGGGCTGTCTCTGCATCAAAGGTATGAGGTAGAAACCTGTTCCCCCGCTGCCATGTGACTCAGGCTGCTCAGCTCCCATGAATCATCCTGGCCGTTGTGTAAGGTTTACACCGCTCGCGGGGCAGGGCTGTATTTTCTGTGGCTTTTGGAAAGTTCCCTGCAATTTATACGTCCTGCTCCTGCCTTAAAACATTGATGCTCTTTATTCAAGGCTCTAGGATTTACGTTCCCTTTACCTGGGACTCTGAGAATGGTACTGCTGGCAGGGCGATCCCAGGGCTGAGATGCTATTTATCGTTATCGGAAGCGATCCTGCCCCGCTGTGATTTCTGACCACAAGGAAGGGAAAACCACTGCGGTTTCTTGGTTTTTTTTTCTCCAACACTGATATCCATGAATCTTTAAACAAGTGGAATTATTTCCCTCGATAGTGCACGCTGGTGAAGGCATTTAACACTAAGAATATGTGACAACTCATTGGATGAGGAAGCGAGATGGTTTTGGGGTGGTGGAGGGGAATGCTGAGCACCTTCACTGGGAACAACCCCTCCACCAAGAGCTCCTACAGCAGTCCTGGGCAGCTGCCAGGCAGGAGAACCAACTGCAATTAGCAGCGGGGTAAATCCCCAGCTCCTCTGGGGGTACTCCGCGCCCCAGCAGCTGGGGAATTCCCCAGCACAGCTGCCTGCCCTGGCCAGGGTTCAGGTTTTGTGTTTTTTAAACAGCGTGTGGCGACTTCTGCTTAACCTTCTCCAGACAAACCTTTTGTGCCAAATTACCTGTCTAGCTGGGCTCTTATCTTGGTGTTTATCACTGCTGCCTCTCGCTGTCAGCACTGTTTATAGGCAGGGGAACCGAAACCCTATGCTAAGAAATTTCCTCCTCCTCTTTTCTCTCAAATCTGCATCTGTTCTAGACTCCCTTTCATTAGAGACCGCATGAAAGCCAAAATAATCCCAGGCTATCAGCCACAGAAACCTTCATAAGGTAAACTTCTCCTACCGGTAAATAAGGCACACAGTGGCCAGGGCTCAGCCCTGGCATCCAGGGAGGTCCCATCCAGCCTGTGTCGCCTGTGTCCTTATTCCTGGGTACCCACAAGGCCTCCAGCACCCACTGAGGTGTTTGCAGAGCCACAGGAAAAATTCAGAGTGCAAAGCAATGTTAGACTCCAAAGATATCTTCCCACACCTGCATTCCAATTGGTGCAGCAATGGTGTGCCACAAGCACCTTGGAGATTTGGGCAGAGGGGATGCACTCAGTGCCTTTTTTTACCTGCTGTAAAAATGTTTGTAGAGTTACACCAGGCTGTAAAGAGTGAATTTTGAGGAGGGAGGAGCAGGGCTGATACCGATTAGGCAGGAAACGGCTCGGCATGGATGGCATCCATATGGGAGAGCTGATAGATTTGGCATCTCCAAGGCATTGCTTGATGTATCCTCTGATAACCTGGCAGCAAAACCAACCTGGGCTCTCTGATTCCCTGCCAGCAGCTGAGCCTCAGCCTCTTTGGTTGGCCTTCGTTAACACCTTTCTACCATGGGAACTCGTTGCCCTGCCTTGGGGACTAGTGGCCCCACAGTCCCCCTGGGAGCCCTGGGGGGCTCAGCCGGCTCGTCCCCATGGTGCTGCTTGCTGGGGATGCTGCTCCAGCTCCTTCCCTTTGAAGGCTTGGCGTGAAATCTGGTTGGAGTTTAGGGAGGCAGGAGGGCAGCATGCAGAGCAGCCTGCGTCCTTGGGATGAAAAAGCTTCATTTTGCAGCTCTGGAAAGAATCAGCGGGTTTCCACGCTGGGCTCCCGCCTTGCATTGGAGACAGATGGAAAGTGCAAAACGCAGGGCTGGCTGCTCCCGCTGTGCTGGGGGCTGGCTCATGGGCATAGGTCCTGCTCCATGTCTTTCTCTGGGCAGCTTAGTTTCATGACCTACCTCTTCTGCACCTCCATAATGTCCAAATCTTCATGGAAGTGGTGAAAAGCCAACGGCCCAGACACACCATGAGAGGCTCTTAGGGTGCCTGGGAGCCCAGCAAGATCTCCCTGTGTGGAGAAGAGTTGGTTCCTCCTGCTCCACAGTGCCTCTCTCTCTGTTGAAACTGGCAGGAAGACCAAGGGGACTTCAGGGAAAAATCAAAGCGTAGCAGGGTGCTTGCTGGAAAGAATCAAGATGGAGAAAACAGTCATGTAACAGAGGACAGTGCTGCCTTGCAGAGATGAATTTGAGAACTGGGAGACTGCAGCCACTGTTTGCTGGCTGGTGCTTAGTGCTGCTGAGGGACTACAACCCCCTCACCAACCCTTGTCTATTCTAATAAAATGCAAAGCATGAGACTAAACCCTGGTATGGCTTGGTGGGAAAGTTTTGTATGGACAGACTCTCCCCCTGCATGACTCACTGGGTAATATTTTGGGGAAAAATCTCAGCCCAAGCTCTGTTTTCCTACGTGCTCCCAAATAGGTCCAAGGCAGGAGAGGGTCCAGGCACCCACACCCTTGGGCTTTCCATCCCTCCATCCCTCGCAGCTGCTGCCTGGCAGCATCCATGGGGCTCCATGGACCAGAGTGATGTGGCTCTGCCCATGCTGTTGACAAGTGTGTGCTAAGAGAAAACCCAGCTCTTGTGGCAGGGAGCAAGATATGTAATGATTGCTCTGAAGTTGCTTTGGGTAACAGCAAATTTAATGGCTAAAATACAGCCCCTTAAAATACAGCAACCTTCCCACTAGCCTCCTGTGTTAGTCATGGGGAGAGCTGTTCACTCATGCACTGGGGTCATGGCCTCCTGGACTGCAAGTCAGGTCTGTAACTTCCCTCTGGTTATTTCTAAGATAACTTATTTCAGGTTTTTATGATGCTTACAAATTGGACAACATCTTTAAACATAATTCAAGCTTTAAGTGGCTTTAAATGTGTATGATTTTATAGAGATGCATAAAATATTTTTAAGCGTTGGTAAATTCCAGGGAGTGGAGCTGTGTGGGCAGGTTAGGAGGGATGGAGGGTCCAGCACAGCTTGTGGACACCCAGGATGGAAACCAGCTACAGGAGCTGCTTACAGCCATGAGAAGCTGTGTGGTTCAAGCAGGCTGTAGAGCTCATAACAAAGCGTGTATGGATAGTGAGTCCACATCTCCCCCTTAGAACTGGTCTCATTTGTAATTTGTACAAATGGCTTGGGGAGCTGGGCACTTGACCCTGATAGGTGAGAGGTGGAGTGTTGGGGAGATGGCTCCTGGTTGCTGGAAATAAAAGGAAGCAAATGGAAAGAAGGTGTGTTCCTTGGGAACGTTGATCATTGCAGCAGTAACTGACCACATGAACCATCTTGTGCTTTTGCACGATCCTCCACCAAACCCTTCCTGCTGCTCTGGGCACAGCCAACCACAGGCCAGGCACTGCTAACCCAGCTGCTGCAGCACTCCGTTTTCAGTGAAGCAGCAGATGTGGGCGGGAGGCAAACTCCACCCTGAGAATGTTGGGGTCTAGGCTGGGTGTGCAGGACTGGAAGAGGGCTGAAGCCGTCCTGCCTCTTGCCTGGGGCAGTTGTTGGATCTAGCAGAGCTGTGGTGGCTTCCATCTTTCATGCAAGCCAATGGCCATACAGAGGACCTCCTTGCTGCCACGTATTAGAAAGCAACCAAGTGAGGAAAGCATCCCAGAGGTGGCTTGCAGAGCTGGGTAGGGAGGGTTCTGTTGTGTTCCCTTTGTTAATGAGCTGGCAGGAGGCACTGCTCCAGCTGGGACTGGATTTACCAATACCAACAGAACTAGGACTGCCAACACAGCAGACAGTCCTGGGACAGAGGCATCTGGGTGGATCATACCAGTGAGACCAAACAGATATTTGGTCCTTTTCCTTCACCAGCACAAGAGATGACCCAGCCGTGTGTTGTGGAAGAGACACTAAGGAAAAGGGCTGTGCAGAGAAGAGATGAAGAGAGAGCTGGATTGGAAAACAAATACAATCCTGCATAGAGGAGCTGGAGCTGATGAGCAGGTGCTGCTTTTGGCATCATGGTGCTGGGACTGATGCCGATTCTGAGCAGGGAAGCAGAAGAACCATCCCAAGTAAGCTGACTGTTAGAGGAGGTGGCATTTCAGTGAGCAGAGCATGGGAAGATGAGAGCTGCACATACCCAGCACCAACCCACCTGCCTTCATCTCCAGCACCCAGATCAGACAGAGATCCTGTGAGTGTTTGCATTTGCTGAAATAACACTGTTATCTTGCTCTGCTCTTTTGAGGGGGTGTGGGGATTTCACTGAAATGTAATCTCAGGAAAGACCTGGGATTTTGCCTCTTGTTTTAGGCACATAAGGAAGATGTTATTGTCAAGTGTTCCCCTCCATCATGGGGGCGTGGTGCTGTGGAGGTGGCTGGAAGCTCTGGGGAGGCAGCTGGAGCCAGGGCGCCCCTGGACGAGGGCCACTGCTGAGCCAAGGCAGGGTAGCAGCAGAAAAGCCCAGGGAGCTCTTTGGCAGAATGTGATCTGCCATCACAATGCCACACACTGCCAGGCTGGCCTGGCTGGGCAGCTTCTCCCTGCCACTGGACTTGGATTTCAGCAACCACCAGTCTCCTCGCCAAAGCCCATGTAAGACCTCCTGCTTGCCTCTCTTCCAAAGAAAGCAACTTTCAGCCCACAGGATAAAGCTGAGTGTGACGGCAGAGACACCGTGATGAGGCATCAACTCACCAACACCTACCAGCATCTGTGGGAGGAGGGATCTGCCTGGACAGGCGTCCTGGCTGGGTAGTACCAGACCCCCTAGTGCTGGGGCTGACAGCAGGGGTGCCACAGCCATTGTCTCCTGGTGTATTGGCACTGGGAGCTTTCATAACCCAGTCAGGAGAGAGTGTGTGGTTAATGTCCCTCTGGAGCAGATTGCTCCAGGAGATGCTGCTAATCCCCAGGAGATACTCTGAGAAAGCTTTGTGTGAAGCTCCTCAGGGACAGGCAGTGCTGGAGGGTTCCTTTCTCCACACAGATTGTGCCTGCAAAAGGTGCTCAGCTCCCACAAAGCTTTCCCAGGGGACAGAGAGAAGAGCTGGGGGCTGGTAAGGCTGTTACTGGACTCTGGCCGGCAGGCAAAGGATGTCCCTAACACAGCATCTGTGCACAAGGCTAGGGGCATTATTTGCCGGAGGGAGTCTAGAGATGGCCTGGGCATTTGGCGGGGGCTGTCGCCATCCCTGAGCTCTCTCCGGGGTGCGTCTGCAGGCAGAGGGGAGTGCCTTGGAGAGGTAACATGGCGCTGACAAGAACCCGTTTGTCCTTTCGGATGGTGTTTCACCTCTCCATGGATGAGGGAAGCACCAAGGCAGGGGAGCACCCCAGGGGATGAGGGCTGGTCCCACTCGTGGGAAAGGGTGCACGAATGGCTGGATGTCGGTACGCGTTCAGCCCGGCTCCACCATAAGGAAGTGATTGAAGCTTTCACGATCTGTTTAACCGGTGACATATGTTTCCTGCAGGCGCGGCGGCATGCTGCATGCCGGCGGATGAGATACGGCTGCTCGTCCCTGCCCGGCTCTGCCGGCGTGGGGAAGGGCTGGCCCCATCCCCACGGCCACGTTTGATACGGCTGCGAGCCGCCGCTCCCTGTGTGGGAAGGGGAAATTGCTCACGCGGCAAAGGGAAATAAACATGAGGAGAGCAGCCCCGACAAAAACAGAGTGTTCCTCTGGTGTGAGGCCCCGCTGCGGGAGAGAGCCACATGAGGCACGGCAGAGCAGGGGACGAAGGAGGGGAAGCTGGAGCTGTGGTGATGTCTGTGAACTCTCTCTCGCTTACGCGGGGGTCCCTCCCTCCGGGTCTCATCTCGGCTTTCATCGCCGAGACATCAGAAGGACCAGCGAGAGAGGAGCTGTGCCTTGTGGAAAAGGTCTCATTGCTCAAACGATCGAGCCTGGGGAAGGTGCTCTGCCAAATTCAGCAGTGGCCAAAGAGGCTGAGTGCTTTCCCCAGAGAAGGGACTGTCCCCTGGAAATCACAGCAGCTGAGCACCCAGGCACCAGTGCCCAGGCTCAGAATTACATGGGTCCCTGCTTCATCCTTATTTCTGGCCCTCAGGTATTTCTGCCCCATTCCTTGGCATAGAGGAAATAATTAATACGGTAAAAGCCCAGCCAGGTGCTTTGGACTAGAAGCATGCCAGGTTCCTGAGGTACCCCTGAGCATGGACCTCATCTCTGCTAACACTGCCACTGCAGGACTGATAGGCTGCAGAACTGGTGAAGTGGTCACAGGGACTATCCTAGGGCAGCGAACACCAAAAAAGGTCTCCAAAGAGGAGAAACTTTGGCTCAGAATAGTCTTTGTGTCCCCGTGGTCATTGGGATAGACAAAGGCACAGCCAGCTGGCTGGGTGTGCTGTGGTTGCCATGAATTTGACAGCCTCAGGTAGGGACAGTGGAGATGCCAGGCAGCTGTGAAGTAGTGAGCAAGAGTATTTGGGCATTATTCAAGAGATGGAAGCAGGGAACGTTGTTGATGGCCCTAGATCTGTGCAGCATCTTGCAAACAGCTGTAAGCAACTGGGGGCCTTCATTGCACCAGGTAGAGGCAGGAGGTGGTGGGATCCTTTGCTGGGAAGTCATGCAGAGAGCTGAGCTGGGGAAAGGAGAGAGGGCAAAGTGTTAGGAGAAACCTGTGGTCAAGCAGGCTGGGGTCCACTTGGAGACATGCTGGCCACCACAGCCTGGAGCCTGGCCAGGGTGAGCTTTAAGTCAGGTTTGTAGCAGAGGTTGTAAACTTGGCAAGAGGGAGGAAAGGGATGAGGAAGTTTTATGGGTGAGCTGGAAGCCTTGGGCTCTCTTCTGTCCTTCCATAGGGCTAACATCTCCTCTAGTACCAGCAACCTGACAGGTTTAGTGATGGGAAAGGGAGAGCCAGGAGCAGGGCTTCCTATCCATTACTAGGGATTTGGGCTTTAAAGTGGAGCCTTCTTCCTTATCTCTGGGGCAGAGAGTGGACTAGCATCAGTTCTCCCATTAGCTCCCACATCTTTCAGAAACCAGGCAAGCTGAAGATCCTGCACTCCCTTCTGGAGCATTATCCAGCACTAGTCCATCCTCACCATGTGCCTTTCCAACAGAGAAGGATGATTTTATGAAAGGACTTGTCTTTCTAAAGCTTTCTTAGCAAATGCTTTTATTTCCCCGTCACACTGAATTCTGTGCATTTATCTGATGGATTACTTCTTGGAGTAGTTGGAAAACCTGCTTGGCCAGGGCTTGCCCATTTTCAGAAGCCTTCAGCTTGCATCTGTTAGCCCTAGAGCAGGATGTTGATCAGCACCTTGCCTGGGAGAGCTGGGCTGAGTCAATGAGACACCTCAGGCCCACGTGTGTGTTGGAGGGGGCCATTTCATCAGGGATCAGCATTACCCTCACAAAGTTTCGATGCTGAAGTTGGCAGCAGTCAGACCTCTCCCTGCTGGATTAGCTGTAACCCCGGGATTTCTCTGCAGCTTTTGAATATCCCAGCCCTGTGTTCATTAGCAGATAGCCAAGGTTAACCTGCAACTTGGTGCAGTGGTTTGTTCCAGCAGTGGATTACCTTCACGCGTTACAAATCAGTCCTGAATTTCTCAATGGTTTTGGCACCAGGCAGCTGCCTGGAGCACGTCACAGGGAGGTGGAGAAGTGGGGAGGGAAGGGCTGGGGAAGGCAGTGCAGATGAAGCAGGTGGACTTCACTCTTCCAGCTCTGGGAAAAAGCTTCTTCTCCTGGTTGGATAGCCTTTGTGGGGAGAGAAGCATTATTCTGCCCTGCCAGCAGTGCGGCAGCGAGCTCTGCAGTTCTGTCTCTGTGCCTGGGCACTCGGAGCATCACAGGGATGGGGATGCTTTTCCCAAAAGCTGGTCCCCAGCAGAGACTGAGGCAGCCCACACCAACAGCCCGGAATGAGCAGCAGTTGATCATCCTCCACATGACTGCTAGAGATGCCTAAATAATTCATTAATGGTTTGAGGAAATAAAAATATTGTGAACATTGTGCAGTCGGTAATTGCTTGCCAGTGACGTTGTGCATTGCTCGAGCAGGTCACAGGCAGCTGCAACAGTGAGGTGTTAGTGTGGGGCAGCACGGTGCAGGCTGTTTCCTCTGATTTTTTATTATTCTTTTTTTTTCTTTTTTTTCTTTTTTTTTTTTTTTTTCCCACATGGATTTTCCTGCCTCTGGCTCCATGCAGATATGAAGGGGTTTGGGTTTTTTTTTCTGTTTCCCAGGGAACTGGGTCCAAGTGGTGGGACTGGAGCACAGGCTAGCACTACAGGATGCAGGAAGCAGGCTGGGACTCGTGGGAGCACCATAGTCCCACTTGGCCCAGCTCTTTGTATTGCATGAGGGAGAGAAGAGGCCATGGGGACAGGAGCCTTTCATTCTCCCAAAGTCCCATTTCCAGCAATGGGACTGGTGGCACCACGCCAGGTGGAGCCCACTACATCCAGTCCCCACACATTGGTGACAAAGGGCTCCAGGCATTCTATTCCAGCCGTGGGCAGAGGAAGGGCCCAGGAGCCCCATGCTGATAGCAGCGACAAGGGACTTCTGTTTCTTTGAAGGGGTCTGGGAAATATCCCCGATTGCCTGTCTGCCCCCAGCATATCACAGCAATGGAGCTAAGCAAGCTAAAAGCAGGACTCCAGCTCCCCATGGACACACCAGGGTGAGGGGTAAGAAGCACCCATACTTCCCTGCACATCTCTGGTGAGCGTTGCACCAGGGCTGAGCTTTGGGTGCAAGAAGGAGTTTGTGCCCCTATGTTAAGCTGCGGCTCGTGTGGGTTCCTGGAGGAAGCCCGCACTGCATCCCCCGCAGCTCCTGCTTGTCACTCTATTAAATTTCCATTTTAACATGAAAACAGCTGGTTTCATGGTACTTCTAACTGTGTTATTTACACAGTCATGCACACAATCCCCGCTGAAAACCGCATTACTCACTGCAGCAGCAGCCCTCTGTCTCGCAGGTATTGAGCGTGTGGGTGGGGAGGTGATGCCAGCCCCCAGGTCAGGCCACCAGCATTCCTTTTGCTTTGCCCATGGCCACCCTGGCAGCTCATGGTGAAACCGGGGTTATTCAGGAGGGGCAAACCCTTCTCGAAGAGCTCCAGGTTCAGCCCAAGGGCAGGATGAATCTGTTTCTATCCACACCAGCTTGCAGTTCCCTGTGAACCCAGCCCTCTGCATCACCACCAAGCCCTGAGGATGGGCTGCTTGATGCACATCAAGGGGCAGAGACAACAACTATTGGCCATGCTCAATAGTGCTTTGTTCTCAGCCCGGAAAGCAATGAAAATCCCCCCTCTTTGAAGCCCAAGGAGGCCTTTTTATTATCTCCAGGGCTGCTGGAAAAGGAAACTGCAAATGCTTTCCCATAATATGATAAAAAAGGTCTCCTGGCTGAGGCCAGGGCAACTTGTTACACATGAGAGCAGTGAGTCAGCCCAGTGTGGGGCTGAGCTCACCACTCGCCCAGCCACTGGAAATCACAGGTTCTTAAAGCATGCATAACTGGGACTTGAAGAGCCTTGGTATGAGTCCTGTTGACCCAGCAGCTGCCTGGTCCACATCGTGTTTGGTGTGTGGTGGCCACAGGGAGCAGCATGAGTGGCAAATGGGTGGTGGGCACATCTCTTCCCATGCGCCCTCAGCAGGGCAGAGCTGAGCCACGCACGTGCCCTCATTTCAGGTTTTAACAGCAAACAGCTGTCTAGGAACAATAAAAATGATCTGCTAATAGGAAAAGTACCCAAGAGACAAGAGTTGCTTAGCTCGGGTGGGAAGCTGGGCTGTAATTTACAGTGGCCATAAAGCAGCTGGCGTGGGCTGAGCCTCTGCTGGCCACCGTGCTGGCTGGGGTGCACAGGGTGGCACAGGTCACACAGCAGACCACCAGCATCCCGTGTTTGCATCTAACAGCAGGCAGCTGTAGGCAAAGCCTGGGGTGCGTGGTGGAATCCCTCGTGCATGTGGCAGGGATGCCCTTGGCTGCATGGGAAGGCCTGGGGCTGCTCCTCATCCCTTCCCACCAGGCTGGGGCACAGCGGGTCCTCCCTGGCACAGCCCCCAGCTTGGCTGGGAAACTCCTAAGTGGTGAGGCTGGCCTAATTAGTCTGCTTAATCTTCCCCCATAAATCACTCCTCCCCAGCCCCTGCAGACTATCGGCAGCATCTGAAGTCATTAGTTAATTTAAACCTGGGAGTTCACACGTTGGCTTATCGGGAGCCATCTCCGTTCCCGCTAAGCGCTTGCTCGGTGCAAGTCTCTGGCTGCCAGATCCTATCTGTGCCCGCTTTGAAGCGGTGATGGGCTGTGAGCAGGCGAGGCGCACTGCCTGCTTCCCTGCCTGCTGGCAGGTGGGAGGGGAGACGAGAGCTGCTTCTCCCCCTCCCCATGCTCCTCTTGTTTTGAACTTCTCTGACTCATCCATTTGATTTGATATTTTCACCTTTGTTTTATGAATAGCAGTTTGCCCGAGCACTGGAAGGAGAAGGCGGCTCCAACGCTGCTGCAGCTTCCCCGGCTGCAACGGGAAATGCCCAGGTCCCCCAGGCGGGCTGGCAACCAGGTGAGCAGGGTCCTAGGGAGGGAGGCCCATGGATGCCCAGACTGCCCTTGCACCCAGAAGGGACATAGGAAAAGCTAGGACTCCTGTGCAGTGGCCATAGGGAGGTGGGGGTTTGGCCAGAGAGCCTGCTAATGGCTTGTGTTCTCCTCTGCTGTGCTGTCACCTTTCCATCATCGTTTTCTTTCCTTGGTCTGCAGCTCAGTGTGAGTGGGATTCCTCAAGGGTCTGTGGTGGGATGTCCTCTCCTGTGCAGGGAACAGGGTTTCCTAAAGTGATCTAGTTTGGGTTGGGAACAATCCTGATGGCCTGGGTGCACATAGATCCTGGCAGTTATGTGGGAAGGTGACAGTGAGCCTGAGGGTCACTGCAGGGCTGATACAGCAACATGACAGCTCAGCTGGTGGTGCAAGGCAAGGAAGGGGAAAGGGAGAGTTTGGTATCGGGAGGGGTAGCCAGGCTGGGGAGACCCAACAGGAGCCTGCAGCAGTGGGGTCTCAAAGCTACCAGCTGGATTTCCACAGGGTGCTGTGAGGTTGTAACTCATCCTGGCCATCCTGTGCTGCTCTGCACCCACAGGCAGGCAGCATTCAACCCAAGGGACACCTGACTGGGTGTCCCATCCCAAAAGAGCACCCCCAGGACAGCCCCATGTTGGGGCAGCAGGCAGACACCCCAGGAGGTTCTTGCCGCTGGCATGGCCTGGCACCTCATTCACAAGGTGCAGGCAGCTTTGTAAACCAGGAGGGTATGTGTCCACCTTCCGAACCATCTGCACTCCCAGGCTCTGCTCCAAGCTGATTCCAGGGATGCTCTGTCCAGTGATGCTCATGACTGACAGCCCCTAAGAACAAGTGCAACTAACTTTTTGGAGCTATATTTTTGGCTGGAGCACCCTGACCAGGCCCCTTTAAACATCCAGGCAGTCCTACTCCCAGGGGTGGTTGCAGGAGAGGGCATTGTGCCTGTGGTCCCTGGGTGGCTTTGTGGCTGTTCTCTTCCTCCCTCCAGTTCCAAGGGGGAGCTGTGGCCATGTTTGGTTTCGTAGTCCAAGCTCTGGATTTATTGCTTCCAGGTCTTTGTGTGTTTGTTCATTAAATGAAAGATGGGCGGGTGAGCCTGCTTTCCACTCCTCCAGACCCTCTCCTGCATCCCAGAGGGAGTGCTTCACCTCAGCACGATTCCTCCCTTCACATCTCACTGGCACCCAAACACCTGGTGAAGCTACATGAGCAGGGGACCCATCCACGTGGGGTCATGTCCCGGGAGATATGTCCTAATGACACCAGTTAGATGCTAAACCTGTGGCTTTGGACTGAAGGCTAGCAGGGACAGGTGCTGGTACCAGCCTGGGAACCCCTCTGTGCACCTCTCTGGATGATACTGGAGCACAGCATGGCTGGGGGGCATACACTGGTGGAGGGACCCTGTTTGGGTGTGCTCAGGTTGTTCCCTGCCTCCAGCCTGATGTTTCCCTTGTGCTGTGGCTGGAAGACACAACCTTCTGATTAAAGAATATTTTATCCAGACAGAGGGGATTCAGCAACTGGTGAAAAGCACAGCAGGAGGGGATGGGGACAGGACACATCAGAGATGAGAGGAGAAGCCATTTTACACTAGAAAACAAATACAGCAGCACACTCTGCTCTACAGGGTGTGTCACCTCATTCCTGGCCCTGGAACCAGAGAAAGAGCCACAAGTGACAGCACAGACTTTGTCCGTGCCATGGGACAGTAGAGCCCACATCTCTCCTGGGTGCAACAGAGGTGAGGAGGAGGAGGGTCAGGGAATGTTTCCGTAGCCTGGTCACACTGCTGCTGCTCCTGCTCTCCACACTGAAGTACCATGGGTCTCAAGTCTGCTGGCAGAGGAGCAGAATCTCTGACATCCCCTAGTAGTCATAAGAATTAATAGTAGCATCTTTAGCCCCCCATGATGTGTGGAACAACAGCTCAGAGTTAAGAGGGGAACCTCTCATCAGGATTAACTCTGCAACCTAGTGACAACACTTTAAGTATCTGTGCTATTTGTGTCACTGCTGTTCATTCTAGCATCTCGCTCTTACTAATGAGGTTTACTCAACAGCACTAGATTTGTCTGTAAGAGCAACCTCTGGGGATCAAGAAGTAAGGTTTAAAGATGCAAATATTCTCTGAGATATCCAGATTTAAGAGTCTTTTCTTTTGTGTTTTTTAGCCTGGAGTCCAGGGATAAGTTTTAAAGGAAACAAGAAAAGATCCTCCAGGATGTAAGACAGATAAATTTTTTTTAAAGATTAACTAAAATAAAACCCCTCTCCCTTCCTTCCTTTCTCCCTTCCTTCCTTTCTCCCTTCCTTCCTTTCTCCCTTCCTTCCTTTCTCCCTTCCTTCCTTTCTCCCTTCCTTCCTTTCTCCCTTCCTTCCTTTCTCCCTTCCTTCCTTTCTCCCTTCCTTCCTTTCTCCCTTCCAAAAATGTCTTCTGCTTGCACAAGGCAGCATGCAAGTCAGATTCATCCACACCTCTCTGTTTTCAGGGCATCTCTGGTGGGTGCTGGGAGCAGTGGCACAGGGTGAACCCCAACCAGCCACCTCACTCAAGCAGATGGGCCCATAAGAGATGACAAAGAGCCTCAAATAAGTCCCCAAAGCATCCACCCTACACAGGGACCTGTGCTCCTGACAGATGCAAGAAGGGAATTCACACCTAAGGCAGGTTGGTCTGGGTTTTGGTTTTTTTTTTTTTTTAATCTTCCCCATGGCCTTTTTTTTTTTTTCTTTTTTTTTCCTCTTTCTCTTTTCTTCATTTTGAGGCAGGAATAATAACTGCTAAAGATGCATATGGAATTTGAATATGAATGATAAGAACAGCTGTGTATATCTATTATGAATGAACATAAACAGAAATGTATAAACTGAGATTTTGGGGCTTTTGGAAGAATTAGTGCCTTTGTTCCTGGATTTTTTTCCTATCAAAGTTTGAACCAAAGCCCATTAGCCTGGACTTTCCTGCAGCCAACCAAGCCAGGAGCTTCATTTCACCCTGGCTCTGAGCCACGCCGAATTCTCCTCAACAGCTCAGTGAGCCCTAATCCTAACAAATTTACCCAGAGAAGTGGGTCTCTTATTACACAGCCTAATTTGAATGCTTTCCAAGGTTAATTTCTGCTCCCACTCTCTCTCCAAACACACCTCCCCCACCCCGGGTGCTGGCTTCCCCCTTCCCCAGCCCCTTCCAGCTCCGCATCAGCACCAGCCTGGGGGGAGCAGCCCCCTACACCACCACGATGGTTTTTAAATGAGTAAATAATGTGATGTGCGTCCCTGTGTCCGGGCTCTGCCTGGAGGGTTTCTTAATGCTAAGCGACTTCCTTTACAAATTAATTGCAACTTTCACTGGGCAAAATTACCCCTGGAAGCCCCTTCCCCACAGGCTCTTCCGCATGTGATACTACTCCGTTCATAATCTGATTCCTGCAGCTCTATTTCTTCCTTCCTCTCCTCAGTGTGCCGGTGACTGCCTGCGAGGACACCGGGAGCAGGATGGGCCACCAGCAAGGCAGCAGGCTGGGGCGAGGGAAACGTCATTGCTGCCTGGCCGAGCTGGCCCCAGCTCTCACTTTGCAGCAGACTGTGCAAGAAAACCTCAGCCTGGGGAAACCGAAAACCAGGAGCAGCTGCCAGATCCATTAGGGAAGGGATCAGCCATGCCTGGTGGACAGCTATCGCAGGACGAGGGTGGTAGGGGCTCACAGTGGGGTATTACAAGGAGGGGTTAGGTGGAAAAACTGTCCAGAGGAGCTAGAAACCCACCACACTCACTAGCTTGGCTGCATGTGGTACCAGGGGTGCATTCTGCAGATTCAAGCTCTAAGCAGCAAAGCCTTTCAGCAGCTCTGCCTGGGGGAGGTTGCATTGTGTCACTGCAGGTGTGGAACAGCAGCCTTGAAGACCCCCGGCACAGGGGTTTCCCACACGCCCTAAGGCAAGAGGGGCACTGGTGCCTGTAGCAGGGTGCCCTGCCTGTCTCCCAGCCGATATTCACCCTGCTTGCTCTCATTTCCTCACATTTTTCTTCTATATACTCAGTTAATGATTTTATGTTTGCTCATGAGTATCACAGGTAGCACAGCATCCTGTCACCTGAGATGGGGCAGGGAAAGGGTTGGGAGTGTGCCCTGAACTATGCTAGAGTGTCTGAGCCAGGCTGGAGTGTTAGCAGGGCCAAACACCAGGAACAGCACCAAAGCCTTCCGAGCAGTGATTTGCCACAGAGATACTCTCTCTGAAGTGCCTTCTCAAGTCACATCTGCTGCCACACCCCACTGCCAGGTAACCTCCCGTTGCTGCTCCCTGCCTTCCTGAAGCCGCACTGCCCAGCACTGCCCAGCACTGCCCAGCAGTCCTCTCACCGAGAGGATACCCATATTTAATGATTTTGCTCCAGGCATACGAGCTGCAGATATCAAAGCTGAGCCACATCTTATCTCCTGGCTGTGTTCCTGCCTGCTCCCAGCCTGGGAAGTCTCTGCTGAAGGGTGTTCACACTGATTCACTGGGACCATGTGTCATGAAAAATTTAAGTGCCAGTTTTGTGGCATTGGGGAAGACCTGGGCAGGTCTCTGAGGTGTGGGTTGGAGGGGCTAGCACAGCGGGTGCCACATCTGCTGGAAGGATGCTGGTCATTGCTGTAAGGTCAGTCTTATATAATGGGAATAACAAAAATAAGGCAACAGAGGAAAGGAGAGAGCAAACAATCCTAATGAGGTTGCACAGGCACATCAGCATGATCACTTCATGGAGGTAATTTTTCAAAAGTTAATAAAATCAGCAAGTTTAAATGGAAGGATGTGGGACACAACAGTCAAGGCCATGGATGTGGTCTGTGCTCCTGTTCCCTTGGAGGTCCCACACCCGTGAGCTACTCCTGCTCTGCTGAGCTGGGGAGAACCCAGGTCAAGCGCTAGATGCAGAAGGAGTGGGAAACAGGCCCAAACGATGGATGGAGGGAGAGGCTGCCCAGTGCAGGATAGGAACTGGCACCTTGTCATCAGCTTTACTGCAACCTAATATAGTGCCTGGCGCAAAGAGGCAGGACGTTTGCTTTTAGGGATAGCCAAAATTTACCTAGAGTTGCAGTGGCAAACACTGAAAGAGGAAGTTTAAGAAGGGAAACACAATGTTAATGCCTCAAGGCTTAAGGAACTCCTCAGTGCTAAGGCAGAAAAGTGATTAGTGCTGTAGATGGGGAAATAACCAGCATTAAATGGAACTAAGGTGAGTGCCTTACTTCCTTCAAGGGTCTGTGAGAAGGAGGATGGGCTGGGGCTCTCCAGGAGATGCCAAGCATTGAGCCCGGAGTCCCCCAAGACCCCTCCAGCACACCAAGCCCTGGCAGAATGGGGCCGTGCATCCCATAGGGATGAGCTTGCAACACCCCAGCCCTCCTCCTCCTCCTCTCCCTGGCTCCTGCTGGCCAAGGGCCAGGCAAAAGGCTCACCCAAGCACGGTGGGGACCCATCCAGTGCCATGCAGCTCCAATTATCCCCAGCTGGACACCTTCCAGCAATCCTGTCATCTCTTTCTCCCCTGACCCTGCCTCCCTCAGCCTTCCCCCTCCTGAAAGCAATTTGACTTTTATAGTAATAACTTCTGAACCCTGAATTGGGACCGTGCCAAGGAAAGCAGCAGAAAACAATGTGATGGACCTCGGCAGGCACGGAAACTCCAGCAACTGAGACCAGCCCTAAAATAACTTTTGAGCAATTGTTATTTATTCTGGGAGAAAGTTCGTTCATTCACAATTTGGAGGGGAGATAAATCGGGGCGGGCTCAGGCTGCTCACCCCTGCACAAACGCAGCACACTGCAGCTCCAAATTCAGGGTGCAGTCAGCTCCCAGGACATGTGTGCATCCCTGGGCCCTGCTCACAAAGCCACCCTGATTTTATTTTTTGTAAGGATACTTGGGCTGAACTGAAAGCCCTGGGTTCAGGTGGAGGAGTCCTGCTTGAGGCTGGGGGGTCTGCAAGTGCCACCAGTTGCAAGGGGCTGTACACTGCATGTTTGTCCCTGCAAAACATTCCAGCTTCTCCTGGCACGTGGTTCGGTATGACTACTGTGCTGCGTGATGCCAGCCTGCACTACTGCACCCGGCTTTATCATGCTTGTGCCATCAGTGATGATACAGGCGAGCACTGGGCACAGGACACAACCAGCACCCTGCTACAAGTCCTGGTGATCATTGACGTGGGCACAGCGGCTGCCAGCCTGCATCAACTGGGCAAGCAGCAAGTTGTGCGAGCTCGATGCCTTGGTGCGGTTTCCGCAGCTACGAGCTGCTGCGACTTCCCCGCGACTAGCTGGGGCCGCGCCAGAGCTCCCGCGCTGCCAGAGGAGCCTTGGGCAGGCAGGGCAGCCGCGGTCGCTTCCTGAATCAGGGAAAACACTCTCTGGGGGAGGCAGCCAGCCAGCGAGGCAGTCTTCAGCACTGCTGCACGTCTGTCTGCTCATACGGACGTGTTTTATGGTACCTGTCACCACCGTCTGGGCACCAGCTAGGAAGTGAAGTGCAGAGAGAGCTCTGCCAGCCAGGGCTCGGGCTTCCTGCGAGCCCCCTAGGCTGGATGTCTGGACCTCCTCAGAGGGTTTGGAGAGTAAATGGTGAGGAAACACCGATGTCTGAGGGACACAGTCCGTGTCTGCTGGGTGACAGGGGTGACAAAGACCTCACGGCATAGTTCTGTGGGCGGATGGGTGGGACAGGGACAGACAGTGACCAGACTAGAGGTGATAGGCATTGCCACCTTTGTGTGCAGATCCAGAAAATGCACATCCAAGACTAGCTGCCCATGAGCATCTTTGGGGCAAGGATCAATCCTGCTCCACTGTCACTCTGGCCAGCCCAGCCATGGTGCCACAGCAGCACAGGGCAGCATTGCCATTTTCATTCTCCCTGCACAACAGCTCTCAGAGGATGCACTGCTTGAGGGTGGGAAATCCCTGCTACATGCCCTCCCTGCATGAGGACAGAGGCACCTCACTTATTTTGTTTTGGGATTCATCTCTGATGTGTGGATGCAGCAGAACTGGGGCCCCAGAGCTGCTAAAGAAACCCAGCCTGGTGTTGCCAAGGGGTGATTCTGCCCTGTTCAGCTGAACAAAGAGAGCACCAGTTTATGTTTAGCAACACAAACAGCCTGGTGCTGGATGAACTGCTGCTCAGCCACCCTTGTGGCACAGGCCATGGGGTGAGCAGGGTTACTGCTGGGTCAAACACGAGGCAGAAACAGCTCTCCGGTCGGCAAACAAAGCTTCCTTCATGGCACGGTGCCTGTGCCGGTGAGACTGGCCCTGCCAGGCCACATCCCTCATCCTGCCAGGCAGGAAAGCCTTCGGCCTTGCGCCTCCTCACCTCTCCCAATCCTCTGCTCTTTGTCCGGCCACCAGTATAGGCAGCCCCACGCTTGCCAGCTGACTTCCAGCTTCATCGCTCTTCAGGCTCTCTGAGCAGCTTGTGATCTTGGCAGGCAGCTCAGGGTCTTACCAGCCATTATTACAATGATTATTTTTATTTTCCTAGCTCGGAAGGACTCTCCTCACACCTCGCTCATGGCTGGCTCTGAGCCAGATGGGGCTGCGCACAGAGTGAGGGGAGCTGGTAGCATCCTGTGTTGCCAAGGCAGGGGACCACAGTGGGATGCAGGAGATGGGGCAGAGGGGAGAGGAGATCCTGTCCCTCCTCCTAAAGGTTCAGATTGGAAATCAACACCCGCTTGGTTAATTCATTAGCTTTGATTAGAGATTCTGAAGCTTAGATCAGTTAATGGGCTCCCTCCTGCTGGTAAATCTCCAAGAGGAGCTCAGCAAGGTTATCTGCACCAGCAATGGTGAGGGAAGGATGGGGATGAGCACAATTGAATTAGGAAGCTGTTAAACAAAGAAGCCAAACTCAGCCAGAGAAGCAAGATGGTCACAGCTCTGGAACACAGGGCAAACCACCATGCCACAGCTACACCCAGCTGGGGCAGCAGCTCCCTGTGGTGTGATATTTGCAGTCTCTGTCCCTTGCAGATCCCTTCGCTTCATTTTCTTCTCTCTCTGTGGGCTGCATCTTCCTCTAAGTGGGGGTTCCTCCATGGCCTGTGTTTAGTCGTTGATTAAATTCACTGAGAAGGAACCTATTTGTGATGATGATGTGATGCAGCGACCTTCGGTGTTTTCATTAAAATATACATGTATATATTTGTTTTCTGCGGTTATGAGCGTAATTCCACAATCCACTTAGGAGCTGGTAATTTTCTGGCTGAGGTGGGAAGTTGCTGACATCTTGTGATACATGACAAGATTGATTGTATTTGCTTACCCTTTAACCTAATAAAGAAAAATAATGTTCTGCAGTCTGCCTAATTCTCCGTAAACTTGGGCATTGCTTTATATCAGCAAGTGCAAGCAATGAAACCATACCATTGCTGGAGCAAAGTCTCTCTCCCCAGGTCATCTCCAGCTCCCAATTGAGAGTCATCTGTATATGAACATCATCCCCAGGAGCACTCAGCACCTCTGGGGCTGAGGAGACGGTGGTGGTCATGGTGGGGAGGTGGTCTTGGCACCCTGTGTGTCCTACTTACTGGGAAAACATTAATCGATTTGCCGCTAATCGTCTTATCACCAGCACATCTGAGCAGCTGCTAGGGCAGTGGCTGGCCAAAGCAAACACGGCCCTGTGCCCTGAGGACCAGGAGCGCAGGCAGCTGTGCCTGATCTCAGGTTTCGAGGACCTCCTTCTCCCACCACAATGGTCCACTTGGCCTCTGGAAAGGAGTTTCTGCATGACAAAGCTGGCCAGCACTGTGGCAGAGGAGGGCTGCTGCAGCAGCAAGGGAGGGTGGTGCCCTGGACGGAAGCTGGGCTGGTTCTCTAACCTGAGTGACCTTGGGCATGCCGCACAGTAGGCACCATGCCCAGCAAAACATCTGCTTTCTTTCACTGGGAGACTGGATGCAAGAGATGAAGGACTGGGCTGGATGACAGGGTGTATGCCACAGGGGAAGAGCTGGAGCTGCAGAGAGAGGCTCTGCCTTCCCACAGCACCGTCTCCTCCATGCTCCTTTCTCTAGGGGGAAGGGATTAGGCAGGGCAAGCAATGTCACTACAACATGGTTCCCCTCAATTACTTGCAGACCCTCAGGGGAAACATCATGCCTGGGTTATTCTTACGCAGTTACAGAGCCCTGTGCCTGGCTCAGCTCCTCCAACCTTCTCCGGAGCAGAACGCAGAGCAAAATGGAGTGGGCGTCTGTCCCCAGGGCAATGGCATCGGGGCATCACATTGCCCTGGGGCAGTGACCATGCCCAGGGCAGCATGCCACTGACTTGGGTGTGCAGAAGCAAAGGGTTTGGAGTCTGGGGAAAGTTTTTGACGGCTGGACACCGGGCAGCCACCCTGAGGCTGGGCTGTGGTGATGCAGCTGGCAGGGGCTGCTTACCTTGCCAGTGTGGTGGTTTGCCTGCCGGCTGCTGCCTGGCTGGGAATTGCCTTTGCCTTTGCCGATGTGCTTAAAAATAACCCGCTGGCTTGTCAAGGTTATAAACAGAGGGAGAACAAATTGCTTTCTGAGTTGATTAAACTGCTCAGCGTGGCTGCGCACGCGGCACTTGCTGTACGGCTGGGACGAAACGGAGTCTGGCACGTTAATTTGCACTCAGCAGTTCCTGTGCTAATAAGGCCTTGATGAGCTGCCTTCTCCTACCCTCAATGCCGGCCCCTCAGAGCAACGCTTGGCCGGGCCCCGAAGCCTTTGGGGCACTTTGTCTTTTCAAAATGGCTTTTTTTTTTTTTTTTTTTCACCCCTTTCCATTGCTTTTGGGCAATGCCATGTCCGGAGCTGCTCCAAAGCCACTGGACCAAATCTCCGGAGGTTTTCACTGGGTCCCTGCTTCAGGGCAGCTGAGGAAGGACAAGCACCAGAAGCACACCCCAAAATTCAGCTGCAGGGAATGAAACCCACCCTCAGACACAAATTATTGCCAGAGACATTCCTCCATGCCGATGCAACAGCCATCCTCGCCGCCATGTCGCTTAGCATCACCCCACGACGCTGCAGCCACAACGGGGTCTCCGTGCTTAAAAGAGGTTTCCAAATATAGCCAGCCCCTCACCTCCCCCACCCTCCCCTTCCATCTTTCTGGGAAAATCCCTTTCTGCCTAAAATCATCCAGATGCGCTTTACAGCTCGAGGGGTGTTTGTGGGAAAAATCCGAGGTTTGCTGGATGAGATGTTTCCTGACTCGTGGGGCTGGGACCTGGTTCCACTTTGGAGCAGACCCGCATCACTCACGCGCCCGCCACTGCCAGAGCTTGCCTTAGTTAGGCCAGATTGGTTTTATCTATAACAAGAGCTAGGGAATGAAGACCTTTTTTTGTTGATTTTTTTTTTTTCTTTTTAAAATTCATACTGTGTGTTGGGGAAAGGAGGGAAAGGATTCGCTAACAAGACTGATGTTTCCTAGTGCTCTGGTTATGCAGAGTTAATCGGCACTGCTGTTTCCCACCAACACCCCCTACCCCAAAGGGAATCCCAAGGAACTGGTGTCAGTGCCTCATTCAGGGAGTAAATTTGAGGCCAAGCAATGCAAAAGGACCTGATTTTCCCCCAGGGAAAGTGGCCCAAAGGACTGAGCTGATGTGGGGACTGTGTGCACTGAGCAGCCTTCAACTTATGAATGAATTTTCAGTGGTGATGAACTAGTGGTTGGTGTAGACTTCTGGGTAGGGTTTTCATGTAAATCGTAGTAATTTGCTAGATCTGCCAGTTTAAATCCTGTCTAATTATACCAAGGGCAGCATCTGACATTGATTTGTTACAGTATTTGTGCATGGAGCACTAGACATTTTGGGGATGGATTTAAGAGCAGCCTTTAGATCTTTGCCCTTGCTATCCACCATGAGTCACAAATAACTGCATTTGGCCACCTGGTTACCTGGCTACGTTGGAAAATAGGTTATTTTGAAGTCCTAAATACTATTATTTTTATCTGCAATCGTTTTACAGATCCAAAATGAGAGGCTGTGTTCAGGCATCTTTGGGGGGGGGGGGGGAGGTGGAATAAATAAAAAGGAAAAATTGGCCCTTTGCTCCTA
The DNA here is from genome assembly GCA_013399055.1 of Ramphastos sulfuratus. Classification (NCBI taxonomy): domain Eukaryota; kingdom Metazoa; phylum Chordata; class Aves; order Piciformes; family Ramphastidae; genus Ramphastos; species Ramphastos sulfuratus. Next base: position 22,960 of record WBNM01022812.1, on the reverse strand, counting down.
GCTGCCCTTTTCAGTCTCTGAGCTGTAAAATAAGATTGACAGCAACTTCGAGACACCAACAGCAAAGCACAACTCAGGTCAAGAGCCCAGAGAGGTCTCTGAAGGAAAGGATGCCTGGGAACCAGGCTGAGGAGTAGCCTGTGTGGACTGAGCCATGCGATGTCAGGTGTTTAACCAGCCTGCCAGAACTCTTTGAGGATATTACTGCTTTGCTAGATAAGAGAAATTCAAGGGATGTGCTATACTTAGAGTTTCAAAACACACTTGGCATCAGTGCAGATCAAAGCCGAATGGTACAGGCAGCATCCCGGAATAGAAGGTGAAAGAGAGAAAAGATTTGGAATTTATTGGGAGGGAAAAAAAAATACACTGAAACCAACAGTACTGTTGAGCTAAAAATAGCAAAGAAGGTATTAGCAGCAGCTCTGCCTGCTGACTGACACTCGGCTCCGCTCCCCTGGCTTGAGGAGAAACCTCCTACCCAAGCTAGGAGATGTGCAAGGAAACCAAAGCTGGTCCTGGGAGCCTCCACTGCCCCAGCATGGCTCCCAGCCGTAACCAGTGGGAACCTGCAGGGTTTGGGTGTCTCCCATGCTCTGTGTCATCTTGTCCCCCTGGGCAGTCAGTCCTGTCCCCACTATGCCAGGTTGTCTGTGTCCCCCAGGCAGGTGTTTTCAATCCCATAAACTGGAACAGTGCTGCTTTGGCACCTCCCATGCCAATGGCCAGCCAGCGCTGGAGGCTCTTACACAATCCTGCTCTCCCTGGGCACATGCTGCAGCCACTGACGCAGCAGGATAGCTAGCACCACCCCCCAGCCCAGGGGAGAACAGGAAGGGCAAGGTGACCCATCCACATGCCTGTGTGGTACCCCTGGCAGGGCTGTGCTTTAGGAACATCTCTCCTTGTGGTGCCCAGACAGCAAAGAGAAAGCACAGCTTCCAAACGCTGTCCCAGGCACACACTGTGAACCTGCGGCAGAGCCCACGGTGCTGGAGACACCTCTCTAAAGCATCAACAACTGGAGGACAGGCTTCAGGTGCTAGGAAAAGTCCCATGGAGGGACACTTGCAAGTGATGAATGAGTGGGGCTCCTATAAAGTGTTCACTTGCCCCCAGCTGTGTGATGGGCTGTGTCTTTGCAGAGCAGGAGATGTTGTGATAGAAACAGAGGGACTTGTCCTCTTACCTGCTTTTCCCATGCCTCTCCTACTTTTGTGTTCAAAGGGTGAAAGTTCTTCTGCTCTCCCTGGTGCAGAAATATTTCTGAAATATCTCGAGCCACGGAGCCCTACTCTAGGTTAGTGCAATCAAGTTTGTTGCATCCCTAGAAGGGGCAGAGCAGGCAGGCAGACCCTGCCACACATACGTTCTGTGCTGCTAGGGATGATCTCATGAAGCACAGGTTCTGGAGAGCTTCTAGCAGCTCTGGTGGTGGCTGGGAAAAGGATCCTGTATCTCTGCAGCAAAGCAAGTATCACAGTATCACAGAATGTCAGGGGCTGGAAGGGCCTCAAAAGCTCATCCAGCCCGACCCCCCTGTCAGAGCAGGATCACCTATACCAGATCACAAAACAATGTGTCCAGGCGGGTTTTGAATATCTCCAGAGAAGGAGATTCCACAACCCCTCTGGGTAGCCTGTTCTAGTGTTGTCACCCTCTTAGTGAAAAAATTCCTCCTCATGTTTACATGAAACTTCCTATATTCAACTTCTACCCATTGCCCCTTGCCCTGTCATTAGGCATCCCCAAGCAGAGCCTGGCTCCATCCTCTTGACACTCGCCCTTTACATATTTAGAAACATTAATGAGGTCACCTCTCAGGTTCCTCCTCTCCAAGCCCCACCTCCCTCAGTTTCTCCTTGTAAGAGAGATGTTCCATTCTCTGTGGATCTGCAATGGACTCTCTCAAGCAGCTCTCTATGTCCTTCTTGAACTGTGGGGCCCAGAATTGGACACAGTACTCCAGATTTGACCTCACCAGGGCATAGTAGACCTGCAGGAGAACCTCTCTTGATCTACTAACCACACCCCTTCTAATACACCCTAGAATGGCATTGGCCCTCCTGGCCACAAGAGCACATTGCTGGCTCATGTTCAACTTTCCATCCACTCGGACCCCCAGATCCTTTTCCCCTTTGCTGCCTTCCAACAGGTCAGCCCACAACCTACGCTGATCCCTGGGGTTGTTCATTCCCAGGTGCAAGACTCTACACTTGTCCTTGTTGAATTTCATTAGGTATCTCCCCAAAAGGGACTAGATTCCAGGGTGTGCTACCCAGGCAGATGGTTCTGAGGAAAGGTGTCGTGGGACTGACTGGGCTCGTCACCATCCTGGGGGTGAGGGCTCACCCTGCCACATGCTCAGCACAGAGGACTGGGGCAGAGCAGCATGTCCTGGGCTGGAGGACTGGGTGCTGGGGTACGTGCTGGGAGCCAGCCGGCCCGGCCCCACTACACGCCGACAGGTTTCCTCTCTGCCGTGCCAGGCCCCTGCCAGCTGAGTTTGAGGTGAGGCACTAACACTGGTATCTCTGTTAATATTGCCATAAAGCAATAAAGGTAACTTGATTGCGGAAAGGCAAGGAGAGCAGTGGGTTTGGAGCCATTCCACAGCACTGCTATTAGAGAGCTCAAAAATGAGAGTTATTAAATTACTGCCAGGTACTGCAGGCTTCTCTTAACAGGGAGACTTCGGCTTGGCTCGGAAATTTAAGCTCTGGCTTGTTCAGGTTAATTAAAAGAGAGCTGGACATCTTCCAGGGCCTCACTTCTCATTTCTGATGGCTACCTCCTCTCCTCCTGGGCCCAGGCATGGTTGTGCCATGGGCACTGATGTGGTGTCACCATGTCTAGGGGATGCTGGGGGAGCCTTGGGCATCAGCACTGGGCAGGGATAACAGGCCAGCAGTTTGATGTCCCAGAGAATGGTCACCAGACTATTACTTACAGTACCCAGGTGCTTTTGTGACATCTGCTGGGACACTCTCCCCAGACTCATGGGTTTGGGAGATGATGCAGGGGTAAAGCCAGGATCCCCATCCTTTGCCTGGAGAGCAGGGCTCATGAGTCCATTGTGGGCAGCAGGCAGAGGCTTTTCACAGTGACTCCAGCTCTGCCTTTGCCCATTGCCCCAGTCCCCAGCAAATCCCTGGTCCCTTTGTAGGAAAACCAGGGATGAGCACAGCACAGCAAGGGGTGGCTGAAGGGGTGGCCGGGTTCGAGTAGGCAAACAAAGTCCTCACTACCCCTCTTCTCGCCCCTTCTACTGTGTTGTCCTTGGCATCTGTGGTCATGTTCTAGCTGCTGCACAGCTGGCACGTAAGGATTCACGTGCCTTCTCATCACAGAATGCAACAAACTCAGCATGACCAGAGAGGGCAAGGAGACTGGCTTTGGAGGGGATTGTCTACTCTAGTCAGGGAGTAATTTTCATAGACTCATAGCACGGTTTGTGTTGGAAGAGACCGTAAAGATCATCTAGTTCCAACTCCCCTGCCATGGATAATTTTCATGCCCCCTGTGCTCAGCTGTCTCCATCGCTGCTCTGAGTCCTGTCCCAGCCTCTGCAGGGATTTTCCTGCTCTTTCACTGACTGGGCGATGGAAAGTTTTTGTTAGACCCCCTCCTCTTGCCCTGGAGCAGATCACCTGCAGAGTAGCCTTTGTGGGGCTGGAGGATGCAGGCAGGTGTCTGTGCTGCCCCCCAAGCTGGAACGATAGGCAAAGGAGTCAGAGGGTTTACAGCTGCACTGACCCTTCCTCATCTCCTTGCCTGGTTTTGATTCCTTGGCTCCCGCTGAAGGAGAGGGTTTACCCAGCAGCTCAGACCATATTCCCCCAGCATGGGTCAATTCTGCTCCACCTGACCTCCAAGCAGTGAAGGACTGAAGGTCCTGGAATTCCACTGTGGGACTGAGCTGGGTTTGTTCCTCTGTCCCTGGGGGAATGAAAAGCAGTCAGGGATCACAGAGTCATAGAATTGTTTAGGCTGGAAAAGACCTTTAAACCGTTGAGTCCAACTATTAACCAAGTCTGCTGCTAAACCATGTCCCTAAGCACCAAGTCTACATGTATTTTAAATACCTCCTGGCATAATTCAACCACTTCCCTGGCCAGCCTGTTACAGGGCTTGACAACACTTTCAGTGAAGAAATTTTGCCTAATATCCAACCTAAACCACCCCCGGTGCAACTTGAGGCTGTTTCCTCTCATCCTGTCACTTGCTACTTGGAAGAACAGACCAACACCCACCTCACTACAACCTCCTTTCAAGGAGCAAGATGGTACCCCCTCAGCCTCCTGTTCTCCAGACTAAACAAACCCAGTTCCTCACAGGACTTTCTCCAGCTTCTCCAGACAGTTCTCTAGACCTTTCACCAGCTTTGCTACCCTTATCCAGACACACTCCAGCACCTTGATGTCTCTCTTGTGGTGTGCACATCTTGTGAGATGTGCAGTGCTGAGTGGGTGCATCCCTCTGCTCATCAAGCACCCCAGGGAGGAGGACATTGGGTTAACTCCTAGGTCAAGCTGCCATGATGGGGAAGAGTCCTGTCCCCATCCTCTCCCTAAAAACAACTTTAAGAGATCAGGGAAGACCCCAAAACCTGTAACTCCTTTACTCAGCCTCAAATTTCCAGATGGTAGAGGAGTGCCTTGATTCAGGACCAAGCCCCCTGGCAGGGCTGCAGCCAATTGCCCCACCTTTGTCAGCACTTCTAGGTCCTGGGCAGGGTGATAGATGCTGGGGGGTGGCGAGTGAAGCCAGGTGCTGCAGTGGCTTGCTAGCACCACAGCACTGTCTCCTCGCCTGCCCTGGCTGGGTTTTTGAGCTGGTCTTGCAGAGGTGTGGGTAAATGCTGCTCGTAGCTCTGCTAGTGACTCAAACCCCCCCAAAACACTTTTTGGACTCATTTTCCCAGAGAGAGTTTAATGGGGTTTGTCGTGCCAAAACCCCAAGCTATGCCTCACTTTCATCCCGTAATGCAAGCCATATATCAAGAGACACTAACGGCGCAGGGAGGGTTTCTGACAAGGGGATCCTGGGAACAATCAGCCAATAGCCACCCCCCCACACCCCGCCTCAGCCTGCACCCCCCTGTTTTGTGCATTCCTGGCAATGTAAATAGAGCGGCAAGCGCTCGCAGCCCTCCTCGGCCCGAGGAGCCCGTCTGGGGACGGCGCCAGCAGCCCTGCCGACAGTCTGCTCTCGGAGGCTTCAGCCCGAACCGTTTGAAGTGTCTTGACTGCCAGATCGGCATCGCGTCCCTGAGGGGATCATCCCCGGGGCCAGCCTGGCCCTGCACATCCCTGTTGCGTGCACACAGCAGTTTGGATGCGGGGGCCTCCAGCTCAGCCTAAACTGTCACTTTTTTTTGCCCTGAAAACCCACCCCTCCTGTCCCTCCTGCCAAAACAGCTTATCTCCTAGCAAGCCATGAGATGAGGATGGAGGGTGCAGCCTTGGCACCAAAAGGACCCTCAACGGCTTTGGTTACCAACCATAGGGTCCTCATCCTTCTTTGAGCTCCCTGGGGTGCCTCCATTCCCTGGCTTTCACGTACAGGGAGATGCAGCTTCCTTGCCTCAGTATGATGGAGATAGCTGCTACCGAGGGTCAGGGCTCTTGCACCCTATTTAGGGCAACAGTGGGTGCCAGGGTGCACATAGTGGTTTGGAACTGGACACTCCAGAGACAGCCTAGAAAGGGGCAACCACGGGTGGCTGTCCTTTTCGTGGTGCTTTATGAGATGTGAGGAAACTTGGAAGACTAATTTGCCTTAATTTAAATGACCGTGCATTTGCTTGCTGTACATGTTAGCAATGTGAGTTTCTCCTGAAGGATGCTGGCTGTGCATGGCACCAGGTCACCTTAGAGGCAACCTGAAAGCCAGCCTGGGCCTGCAGTTTTGTCCCCGTGCACTTTGCTCATCATCCTGGGAGAGATCCAAAGACACCCCAGGCAGAGCCAGGGAGCCCAAACTGAGCACACCTCATCCTTCTAATGGAAAAAAAAAAAATCAAGCCAAAAAGCTTCCCCTGGGAGAGTTTCCAAAACAAATCTTAAGCCTTGGCTCACTGCAAAGAAACATGAAAGCTCCTGGAGGTTTTCCTTCAGCTTGCCCAGAGGAAGATCCCTAGCAGGTTGCAGCCAGGGCAATGGACACAGGAGCCAAGGTGTGACCAGTGCCAGCCTCTGACCCATAGGCCATGGGAGGAGGAGCAGACTCATCTGGGAACATCTGTGTGCACATCAGATGGTGCCTGAAGAAAGGATGTTAAGGAGGCTCATGCTGGCTCGTGTGCTGGGAGCAGGAGGGCACCAACTGTGGTGTACTCAGGGAAGATCCAGAGCAGTGGGAGAAATTCCCAAGCCAGGCAGTCCAGGACAGGCTGTGGAGCTGAGAGCCTGGATGAATAGCGGCAGTCCCTGGTACCATGTGTGCCTGGGAGAGGCTCCAAAAAGGGACGTTCCAGGGATGGTGGCAAGCGAGTAGACTCAGGATGAGGAAGAGAAACCTCAGTGGGGATGGAAACCACTTGGGGCCACCTTTCTGGTCCCAGCCTGCTGGACAGTGGAGACAGAGACTCAGTGGAATGGGGCTTTCACCTCCATTGCCCATGTGCTCCAGCAAAGCCACAAACAAGGCCGGGAGGCGTGCTAATGACTGCAGTCAAAGTGCTCACAGGAGAGGAAACTATACCATTCCAACTCATGACTGAACCAAAGTCCCTGCAAGGAAATGCCTTCCCACCCCCAAGCTACTGAGACGTGTCCCCATGGGGCTGGAAACACCCTATCCCTGCAGGAGCCCTCCCCAGGGACCAGCCACCACACCACTGAGTGACATCACTTTGGCTGCCCATGACTCTCCTCTCCCACACACCCACAGAGGGTCTCGCAATGGGGCCAATGATGCTGGGTGGCCCTGGAGGACCCCAGGGGGGTTGAGAGCATCTGTGAGGGTTTTATTTGCTGGGACTAGCCCTCCATGGCACTGAGGTTTACGAGGCAGCCGATGCGGTTGCTTACTCCCGGGCTGCAGCAATAAAGCTTGCCAGGGGGTCAGAGGTGATGCTGATTGCTCTTAAGTGGTCAAAAACTGTGGTCTGGGATGGAAACTGAACTTCTTGAGCCATAATCAGAACCAGCGGGGTTAAATTCCAAAGGATAAATATGGAGGACTTAGCCTAAACATCTCTCCTGTCTTGCTCAGTCTGTCCCAAACAGGATCCCACAGCGCACAGTTGTTTGGTCAAGGTCAGGCTGCCGGCATGCCAAGGTTTGTGCACCGCATCTGCCTGCTCCTTGAGAAGTGGCTCCACCAGGACCGCCAAGCTTCCTCCATCTCGGTGTGCTGTTGCACTGGGTAAATGCCTCTGCAGCGCTTGGGCAATTCAGAGAGCCCTACAAATGGATCCAGAGTTAAGCAGTCACTGGTTTCAAGGCGCTCCAAAGCACCAGGGTGAGGTTGATGTTGGAAACCTGAGCCCTATAATTGTGTTTTTCTGCCTGAGTGATATCTGAAGGGTTGGTTGGTTTGTTTGCCTGTTTGTTTGTAGTACAACTATCAAAGGAGGTCTCGTCGGTGATGCACACTGCTTCTAAAAAAGGGCCTGCCCTGGAGCCAGCAGCAGCCCTGCTCCAGGTCGAGCCACTACACGTCTCCATAAGCATAACCCGTCCTACCGGTGGCGGCTCCGGAGGCACGCCAGCATTCCCGAGGGAGTGAGGGATCACCTGCCAGGCTCCAGCACTGCCGAGTGCTTTCAGGAGAGCCCTGGGAAGGGTTTTCTTCAAGGAGCAAATGGTGAGTGTGGAAGAACAAGGTCAAAACTGAAGTCCACCAGATCAGGGCTGAGCAACTGCATCATCACATTTCCTTGGTTGTAGAAAATTGAAAAAGACAGACTCCTAGAAAAGGAGGCCAAAGAAATGCAAACATGCCCACACATCTCAAGGTCCATGTGCTGAGTCCACTAAGGAGACCTGCTTGGACCGTTCATAGACTGGCTTCTCCATCATCCAACCCAACAGGAAGGTGGGGAATCCCTGGGCAGCATCCACTGCACAAAGCCACCCCTATTTGGCATCTGTCCAGGTGTCTAGACACTTTCACCTTGCCAAGTCTGAGTTCCTACCTCCAGCCTGTGGGAACAGAGTCACTGCTCCCTGTGGCAGGAGGTTAGCGGAGAGCCAGGCAGGCTGCTGAGCATTATCATCAGTGTGGTTTATTACACTCATTAATGATGTGGAGAAGGCAGCATGTTAGCAAAAACGTGACATATTTAGGTTAGTTAAGGCTGAAGGACTCTGTGCCGTGGTAAAGAATTGCACAAAGATATATGACATTCACCATGGGCCTGTGTGAGATGATGCATCTTGGATAGACTAATCAAGATAATTCACAGATATTGTCCTAAATTAATTATAGCCACTAAGTACAAGCCCAACATGTCAATGCAGACAGCTCAATTAAGAGCTCTTATTCAATATATGCTGATGGTCAAAAGAGCAAAGAAAAGATTACAATGGGCAGAAGGATGGAGCAAAGCAGTGGAAATATTGCAGTGTCACTACTTAAATCAAAACGGCCCTGCCAGCACACAGAAGCACAGGATGGTGTGGTGAGAAGCTAAAAGTGCACAAAAAATTACCTGTTTCAGGCCTCTCTTCCTGATAGCCTCTTAAAAATGGAAGAGGTCAAGTATATGCAGTAGATTTTTAAATAATAAGGGAGAAGAGAGGGGGGGAATTATCTGATTTAAAAAGAAGGAGCAGTGGTTCCCATCCATATGGGGCAGTGACCCCAGGGCACAGCACCTATGCACTGGCCAGGATGTGCATGCCCAAGGAGAAACGTTGGGAAAGAGAACAATACACCCAGGTCTGTACATGGTGGATGACATCAGGAGTGGATGCTGCATCTCAGCTCAAGAAAGGACATGGAAATATTGGAGAGGGCTCAGGAATATGGGAAACTGCCTTTGAGTGGGAGGCCGAGGCAGGCTCCTGTCTATTTAGTCTATCTCAGGCGAGGTTAGGATATGACTCCATCACAGTCAGCACATCCCTCCGTGGGGAAGGGATTTCTTTCAGTCAGAAACACATAATGAAACCCAGCAGCCGGGGGCTTGGAGCAGGCCTTGCACCATGTCGGGAGCCCATTGAGAGAGCTTTCTATTCCCCACTCCATGCAGCCAAGGGGCTCTCCACAGCCTCCCTCCAGCCAGGGTCCCTTTCCCTTGGGGGTACTGTGGTGATCAGCAAGGAACCCTGGCACTGGATGCCCCAGGGCTAAGGATTTTGTGCTGGAGCCTAGCACTGGCTGTGGGAAATCTTTAGGCTGGTTTCCTTCCTGCACAACTCTGGCCAGCTTCACGCAATCTCTTTTCATTCCTATTTCATGAGATGTGAATAATTAATGAGAAACACAATGCAGGGAGGGTAAGATGAATATATATGTACACACATACTTACACACACATATTTAGTGCTACAAAGAATTAAGGCTCAAATGTATTTTGGATTTTGCAGTAAGGAGGCTGTGAAAATGTGGGGGAAAGAGCAGAGGCAGGGAGGGAAATCCTTAAAGGCAGAAGGAGGAGTCTGGAAAGAGAGAGAAGATAGGATGTAGGACCTGTTAGGAAACAGAACCTGTCAGAAGATAGGATAGGATGCGTTCTAGTGAGAGGTGTCCCTGCCCATTGCAGGGGGTTGGAACTAGATGATCTTTGAGGTCACTTCCAACCTATATAAGTGCTGTGTCCTATGGAGGGAAAAGTCTAAGCAGGCTGTCCTGCAGAACCCTTGGGGGTCTAGCTGCAGGGACCCCCAGCCCTCCTGCCCAACCTGGGAGCTTACCACAAGCTGAGGCATCTTCTCCAGCTCCTTCCCCAGAGATGTGCAAGGCAGCACAATGCTGAGGAGAGGGCAATGCCAAGGGCTGCTCCTGTGTTACCTCAAGGAAGGAGCAACATCCTGGTGGCTCCCTGTGCTGCAATGAGAGGCAAAGCCCGAGGAAGGATGAGAAATAGCATCTCTGGGCCTCAGGTTTTGCAACCATGTCAAAAGCACCCTCCTCAGACTCTCAGCAGCAGCCCAAGTTCTGTGCAGCTGCTGCTGCTTCTGTGAAGGTTTGAGCCTCTTGCACACATGAAAGCTGGGCTGTCCATGGCCAAATAATAAGTGGCTATATTGTGTAGAGGGGAAGAATCCCCCAGCATCTCCCCAGCCTGGGGGACAGAGATGAGGACAGGGACAAGGGATGGCTGCTGCTGCCTTCCTGCAGCCCAAACTCTTCAGAGCTGGGCATTAGATTTGTGGGGAAACAGCTACCTTCCCTGGAGCTGCCCTGAGCAAACCTGCAGCAGTGCTGCAGTGATGCTTCTCGGCTGATTTTCCACCCCAGAGTTGAGCTACAGCACATAGCCAGACAGGTAGGGCAAGGGATGGACACATGGGACAGGCTGGTGGTATAGCTGTAGGTGACAGCTCCTGAACTCGGGCATCAGCATAGTCACATTCTACTTGTTCAGGACAGGAAGAACCTGGGAAAACCCCAGTCCTGGCTCACTTTGCATGAGATTAATTTGTAGGTTCTCTGTACCCTGGAAGGTTTGGCCCCCATGGCCTACTCTCACCCAAAGGATGGACTTAGCCTCTTTTAATAGGAGGGTCTGTGCTAATGGGGTGGGTGAGGTGCCCATCTGGGGACACCAGGAATATGACAGCCATACTCACTGTCACCTGCACTCCGTCCAGCCCCTGTGACCTGGTGGCACTTTGAACAATACATAGTTGTGTTCCAATAGTCCCCTCAGCCACATGTTCCCCAGACAAAGCACACAGTGTCATGCCACAGCTCCCGCCATGAATTGGCTTTGTGGCAGGACATAGATTGCAGATGCTCCTCCTAACAATCCAAGAACAGTCCTCCTTGCCCCTGCCATGGATTTCCACCTTTGAATCTGCTTCACCCCCAAAATGCCCTCTTACAAATAACTCAGCTGGAATCTCCTCTGCCCAGAGTCCTCCTCTGCCCAGAGTCCTCCTCAGAGGCCCAGTACCTGCCACCTTCCCCACCAGGTTGTGCTCTGCCATGGCAGGGACTGAGTGCCACGCTGGCATCACCAGCAGAACAAAGTTTGTCCCCAGTTTGGCTCACCCCAGCCTGGCTGTATCCCACTGGGGCTGGGGACAGGCAGAGGCATCCGATGCCTGATCTGGCCCATCCTGCTTTTTATCTGTAGAGTTGGTTGCTCTCATTTCCCAGGTCTAATTTATCACCTCACATTTTATAAATGGGTCATTTCCCATCCCCAGCCTAAGAGACAATTGCAATAGGCCCTGGCACCATGCCACAAGCTGCTTTCAACTTCATAGCGAGTTCATCAAAGACCCGAGACGCGATTTCCCCAAACAGTAAAAGTGTCAGAGAAAGAGGCGTGTTGGGAAGCCTCGGTGACAGCCAAGTGCTTAATTAGCGGTAATACAAAGTTTACAGCCCCCCTCACTGCCCCCCCCCGGCCTCTTGTTTCTGGGAAGGGCACGAAGGGTAAGACAGGTCTCTCTGCTGTTCGGTGACCCATGATGTCCTCCAGCGACACAGCACTGGCGGAGAGGATGGAGGCATCCCAGCCTGACTGCTGCAGGAAGACAGGGAGAGGCTTCTCCGTGCGGTCATCCAAGAGCATTCCCATCTTCAGATGCCCCTTGTGCCACAGCCCTCCCCAGTACCTATGGACGCCCCAACATCCACAGGCACTCTCTGGTCCCTGACTGCTGGGTGACTGGGGAGGATGTGGCAAAGCCCTGGTACGGGGTCAGCGGCAGAACTGCTGTTTCCCACCCAGCTGTCCTCATTCCAGTTGCAATCTCCTGGCTCCTGCAATGCCTCTCAGCCTCATGAGACCTGCTAGTGGGGCACCAGACCAATTCAGGGGGCTGCCTACCATTGTCACATCTCTTTCATTCCTCTCCTTTCTGTGCTAATCCTTTCTCTTTTCCTCCAGAAATCACTTCACTGCCCATCACACTTCCTGCCTCTCTCTGGGCTATTTATACCATATTCTTTTGGTGACAGAGCAGCCAGAGCTGAGCATGATGACTGCAACATTCAAAGACAGAGCATAAGCATGAACAGAGCTGATGGCATTACGGTATCAGCTCTCATCTCTCTCACAGCTTCCCTCATACAGCCCAGCATCAGCCAGGATTTCTAGCCACGCTGCCTTTAGCATGGGCTTCTCACTGCCTCCCACAGCTGCCAGACCCATCCTCTTGCCCCCTCTCACCGTGGGCCAAATTTTCCATCAGAAGTTGCCAAATGAGGTGAGACTTGGTGATGTGATGTTTCTTCTGCTCCATGCATGGGTGCTTGTGGCTTCCAGGGGAGCAGTTCACTGTGGGGAGCACTGCGAAACCAGAGGTACACACAGTGAGTAGAGAGAGCTCCTCCAGCAAAATGCCATATCCTGCTCTGGGGTGAAGCTGGCCTTAGCCAGAGCACCTCTGTGCCTTGCTTTTCCTGCCTGTGAAGGTGCCACATTACCCCTCCCAGGGATGATGAGGACAAACAAGGTGATGGGTGTGCCTTGGCACTGCTTGCTATCCAAGTTCTTTATTCCCACTGGGGCCAGAGCAGTGCTGAGCTGATACAAAGCAGATACGAAGATGATTTTCATTAGGGAGCAGTCTCAGAGCAGAACCAAGTCTCACCATGGGGCCCTGCTTGCACCCTGCCAGCCTGCAAAGCTTGCAGCTCTGCTTGCTCCCCACACACGTGCCCTATGCCAGGTGATGGATGGCACCTCGCTGCCACCACCCCATGGCACACAGGCAGAGCTCTCTCAGATCCATTCTGAGAGGGTATAATGGCCTTGACAGACCAAGTGCCCACGTGCAGGACAACACCATCCTGCATGTAGAACATCCCTGCCCACAGAGGGATCTGAGCAGCTCCCAAGCTCCCTGGTACATCTCACCAGGCCAAGGTTCCCTGCTTCACCTCCCTGGCTTCAAGTTTCCTAAGTGCCGAGCTCTCCCCCCCACCACCCTCCTCAGCACGGCTGGGGCCTTGCAGCCACAACCAGGAAACTATAAAACTTTACAGAGTGCGGCTGGAGAGAAACAGGAATTGCTGCAGTGACTGCCAGAAGGGCCAGCGTTAGATTCACAAGATTTTCCAGGGCTTGGACTCGCCAGGAAGGGATTTATCCACCTAGGAGGAGCTGTAAAAACTAAAATTAAATTCTTCATCTTGGAAAGGGAGGGGGGAGAGAAAGAAGAAAATGCTTGACCTCCCCCCAAATGCTTTGCTGGAGGCCAGGAATGGGAGGGGAGGGGGATATGGGGCACCCATGGCTGCACCTGCTGAGCCCCTGGCTGAGGGGCCCTTTACACCCCTGAGGTCCCTGCACCCAAACATTGTAAGCAGGTGTTGCTACCCCTGGGTGCTGCACCCAGAACCCCTCTAACCTGACCTTTGCCTTCAGGGCATCATTCAGGGGTCTCTGTGTGTGTCAAGGGGGGAGTTTGGGGTCAGTGTTCCCTCTCTGATCCCCGTACCCATTCTTCATGACTGTGGTAAGGATGGTGTTGAGTGTGGTGCAGGGGCACTTTGCAATCTCAACAAGGGGTGAGTAGTGATGTTTTTGCAGGCCCAGCCTGAAGTCTTTCCAACAGCTCGGTGCAGAGTGTTTTCCATGGTGTTTTGAGGGCTGGTAAGCAGTTAGGAGGAAGAAAACATGCTGACCTGTAGTCTTCAGGGCCATGCCATGGCATTCTGATAAACACTGTTGGGGACTGCACAATACTTGGATAGGCCAAGAGCTGCTGCATTGTGATGGAGTGCAGTTGATTTGGGGACCATACATGGCCCCTAGCTTTGGGCCAGATGAGCCATGGCAACCTCCTCTGCTGTGCACCAAGGCAAAGGGCACCAAATCTGGCCACCTGCCAAAGAACAGTAGGTCCCATCCTGTGTCAGGACTGACAACTCTTGGCCTGGGGGCATTTTGGGATTTGGTTTGCCCAGGCACTTAGCACAGTCCCAGGTGCATCTGCCTGCCTTCTCCTCCATACTGATGTGGGGCAGGCAGGTCCTTCCTCACCACCCTGCTTCACGCCGTCCCGCCAGGTTCCTGTAGCGTGGCAGGCAGGGGCACGCTGGGGTCACCCAGCCACAGGCCTGTTGGATCAGCCCTGACACCCACAGGCTGCTAGAACAACGCATCCCACACTCCTCATGGGTTTTTCCCCAATATAAAGGTGCATGCAAATGCTTTTACCAAAAGCTCATGCTGCTGCTGGCTTTGGGGGCCAATTCCCACATGAGGGGAGCCAACATGACCACTACAGCACCCTGTCTGGTGTGTGGTAGAGAAGGCTGCACCATGACAGGCTCTTTTTAGGAATACAGTGCTCACAAGGCAATAAATCTTACCTCACCAATCTCTTCACAACAAACCGAGTTCCTGGAGCCTGGCTGCTGAGTGGCATGAGAAAGCATCCTGACACAGCCAGGGAGAAACCAAGCTGCTCCTCCAGACATGTGTAGGCAAAGATCAAACAAGGCTCGCTTGGAAGTCTCAGCAAAATTGTGCCAGAGGACACAAAGGATGTCCAGGCCAACCTAAAACTGCAGCTCTACCATCACTGGCTCTCCTGGGATGTACTGTGCGGTGCTGGGGCCCTGGCAGCTCTGTCTATCTGTCTGTCCACTGGAGCAGAGCATGACATGCCAGCAATTTGTTTTGTAGTCACATTTTCAGGCTGGAAAAGCCAATGAAAACATGCAGATGAGAAGTTTACATGCAAAATCCTGCCAGCTGAGTGCTTGGCTGCTGGCAGCATCACATTGCCAGGGTCCTGCTCTGCCAGGACACTCAGATGCCACTTTGTGGAGGGGCTTTGCAGCCACTTTCCTTTTATTTCAATTTTTTTACCTGCCACAGATCTTACACCAAATGCATGGAAGCACTGCTGTGAAAGTACGGATCAGGGAATGCTCTTTTGCCACTTATTCTGGTTTCCCTTCTATTTTTTGCCTGTTACTGCCAGTGCAGGATCTTAAAATAACTGGCTACTTTAAACCATGTTCCTTTGTTCCCTGGCCGAGCACTGCTGGGTGCCAGCTGGAGAAGGAGGGAGGTGAAGTGTCAGGGCCCTGCAGAGAGTCTTAAAGGAGGTCGTGGTGTTGGGGACAGTACGTTACACCCCTACTCCTTCAAGCTGCCCTCTCCCTTGCTGCTAGCAGGCGCTTGTGCCACGGGCTTTCCCACAGAGGCACTGAGTTTGCAGGTTCTCAGCCAGCCCTCACACTACCACCCAGACTTCATCCAGGTTCCAAGGAAGCAGCTATAGGTCTGCACCTCAGTTTTTCAGCCTGATTAACAGATCCCTCCACAGTACCACACCCACCAGGGACTTCTGCCATTCCCTCCACTGCAGACCTCTGCCTGCAGGGCTGCCCCTTTCCCACTCTCAAACCCTCCACTTAGTAGCAAACTTTTTGAGCCAGAAAAGCTCCCAAATGCTAAAGGAGACAGGGGGAATAGAGGCCGCACAGCTCCCTTGACCCCAGTTACTGTGGGAAAGGGCTATGGCAAAACTGGTTAGGAACTGGGAGCTGGCCCCAGGGGAAGCAATAACTAAGCTGAATGTCCGGGCACTGGATGCAAATCTCAGGCAGACCAGGCACTGCCTGGCACCTCTCCCAGGGCATTTGCACCCTTGTCCTTGGGCACCCCAGGAATGTGACCTAATGGAGAGAGGGGATCCCTGCAGCCAGGGGAGATTGCAGCTATCCAGAGTGCTGCCAGCGGGCTGGGCTTCGCTGCCCGTGGGGCACCAGCACTGGGTTGAAGCCCAACTTGGAAGTGCTACGTCAGAGGCTTGTGCCATGTCTGGGCACATCCCTGCTTTGTTTATTCCTTTGGCTTATTATTTTGTTTGACTATTAGTTCCTGGCTGCCTTTTTCTCACGATGGCTATGTTTATTTAGCACAGGCTGCCTGAAGCCCACCGAGCTTGGGGACTGCTGCCCAGCAGAGCCATAACCTCAGCATGGCAAGTGCAGTGACAGGAACTCCATGCTGAGGTTTCCCTCAGTGCCTGGTGTGTATTTGCAATGGGTGGAATGATGTTTCAAGGGTATAGCAAGCAGGGAGCAAGAAAGTACAAAGGTGGTCACGCATGCTGGTGCTGTTGATGTTGCCAGCATGCAGCCACACCAAAGGCCTTTGGAATCTGCATGTTTTTCCAACAGCAGAGCACCACAGGACTGGGGCAGCTGTGCCAAGTAGGGAAACTCTGGGTGAGGAGACAACTTTGGAAAGAGTGAATGTGACCAACGAAGTGATGCCACCACGTTGCCATCAGTGATGCTCCTGAGACCTCTCCAGGTCTCATGTGGTCCCAGAATCCATACTCCCATGGTACCAGGCTGATACAGAGATGCTAGCATAGCATCAACCCTCCTCCTGGCCCAGTTCAACCCTCCATTCCCAGGTCCCATGCAGCACCCTCCATAGTGGTACCCCCTGAGGACCCAAAATCAGCATTTGGGTCCTCTCGATGCCGAGGATGCGGCTGCGGTTGGGGGACGGGGAGCCATGGCAACCCAGCAAGAATGGGGGTTGCCATGGCGACATGAGGCACAGCATCCGGAGCCAGCTTTGGGCGAAGGATGCTCCAGGTGGGAGGCAGGACTAGGGTAACCCTGAGTCTGGGGGATGCCAAAGCCTTGGCTCAGGGTCCAGGAAAACCTTCTTACTCTGAGAGCTGCCCCTGGCCCACAGCACCTGGAGGGAGTGGGCAGTCAGAGTCTGGTGGCATCCAGGCTTGGCCCTGCCATAGTCCTGCTGTGCCCGCTCCCACTGTCACCTCCAGCTGCTCCCAGGCAGCCCCAGTGAGACACAGTGCCAATGCCTACATGCCTGGTCCAGAGGAGTGACAGGGTCTGCAGGATATGCAGTGCCAAGCAAAGCCTTTTGGCTTTTCAAAGCCAGGAGCCTCTGCCAAGTATCTCTGCATGCTTTAAATACAAGCATGACTTCCAAATATCTTGTCAACCTGCTTGGGGGTCACTATCCCCAACTTGGGAATGTTACTGTGGGGTCAGGCTGGGGTGTAGGGCAGGATTTGGGCCTTCAAATATCCATGCTTGCAGATCACCTGGTCCTGGTGACTAAGGCAGGCACTGGGCTGCCCCAGGCTAAGGGCTGGGCATGCAGAGCTTGTCTGCACTGGCATTTTAGCTGCATCGCCCTAACATCACTAGTGTGGCCAGACTGCAAATGGCCTGGTTAACAAACATACTTGAGTGGGCACCGCGCTGGGTGAGGACCCCAGCATAGGATATCAGCAGTTGACATTCCTGCCTTGACCCCTCCCAGCCTCATGGCCACCTGGTCACAAGTGTATCCCACTGTGCCCTGCCTTGCCATGTCCCATCCCACTGCAGGGTCGGGAGGTGGCAAGGGGAAGGGAGCTATGCGAGGCGGGAAGGAACAGACCTCCCAGCCAGGAAGCACACTGGAGAATGACATTTACCAGACACCAATGCTGCTTTTGATAAAGAGAGGGGGGCAGTTTGCTGCCTGCAGGCACCCATATTTCGCACACCTCCCAGCAGCTGGGGCCAAGCCTCGCTCCTCAGCCCTGGAGCCTTTGCCTTGCACCCCTCCAGTGCTGTCCAGGCAGCTGAAGCTGTGGGAGGCCAAATGCCTCCTTTCCCTTTCAGACCCGGTGGGCCACAGAGCAGTGAGAAAAAGGGCACAAACACTAGTTTGGGTTTGCGTGGTTTTTTAATGTAGTATTTGTCAGTACTCGATGAGAAAGGGCTACTACCGAAGTGGACTGTGTCACCTCGACAGCGTCAGCATGATTACAACACATACCCCACAGCAGAGGGACAAGGCCAGCTCTACAAACACAAACCTCACCAGACTTTTCCCAAGGGCTCATCCCCAATGAAGGAATCATCCCAGAAGACAGGTTTCCAACCACCCTTCCTCCTCATGCTTCTTCCCAGGGCTGCAGCACTCTGCCCTTTCCTCCTGCAGAAATGGTGGCTGAGCTCTCCTGCAAGCACACTGGCAAGTGGGACTGGCAGGCTCTTGCAGCGATTCCATCCTGAAGCTTGTGGCTGGGCTTTAGATCCTAAGCCTGCTTCAAACTTTGCACTGGGAGAAGTGATTTGTCTGCAAATGTTATGTGGTTAAAATAAATGCAGAGAATTTTAATCCTGGGAATTTGGAAAGTAGGAGATTTAAAATAACAAAACCCTTTCATATGGCACTTAATCCGAAATTAGCTGGCTTTTAAGTTTTACGGCAGTAGCTGATCATTTCTCGGCCACCTCCGGCTCGGTGTGGGAAGGAGGGAGCTCCCCAGATCCCTGGAGCAAAGGGCCAACAGGGGTTGCAGAATGGGATCTCCCAGTCAGGGCCAAATCGCGCCAGGGTGGTGCCTGAGCAGTGACGGCACTCTTTGTTGACATGGAATGGATCTCCCACAGCTACTTAAGGTTTTAATTGCCCTGTGATTAAAGTTTTCATTACTATGCAATTAGCACCTGAAATTTTAAGTGCTGAAGTGTTTAACTGCATCCTGAAGCTGCCAGAGGTGAGGGGTGGTGGATGTGGGTGGGACAGGAGAGTTTTGAAGTGGGGACCAGGAACAGTAAGAGGTGGCCGCCTCACTGGGGCCCATCTGAGCTGGCATAGGCACCGCCAGTCTCCCCAGTCCCGCTGGCAGTGCCAAGTGCCTGGCAGCACAGGGAGGAGTGCCCGGAGGGGTGAGCACCCAGGGAGCCTGGGAAGGAGACAGGCTGGAGCCAGCACTGACCCAGAGGGAAACACGGTGGCTAGGCAAGCTAGCATGCGGTGGCACTCCCTGCCCTGGGAATGGGGTGACAAGACCTCCCAGGGCCCCCTTTGTGCCATAGATGGCATGGGGGACCTCTAGCAGCCAGCTATTCCAGGTCCCCTCTCAGGGTAGCACCTTCTGGGTACTGCTTTTGGAACAGGAGATGTGGAAAGTCCACCTGATGCCACAATGGCCCCTCTGTAGCAGTAGCCAGCTCAGAAACAGGGGGGGAATCCCCCACTCCACAGCTTCCCTCATCCCCAGCACAGATGTGCTCCTGGTGAGCAGGTGACAGAGGCCTCTTTCAGTTTTTTTTTTTTCTCCCATTCACTCAGTTGCCACCCTTGAGACACACGTCCCCTTATCTGTCTTGTGGCAATGCACTCCCAGGGCTGGCTGCCTGGCAAGGACTCAGCTCCTTTCTGGTTGTGTGAAAACTCTTGCTGGGTAATTTCATTTGATGCCCCTTAGATCTTCTGAGAAAACAGGAATAATTGTTCCCTAATCACCTCCTTATTAAGTCGCAGCCAAGGTTGCTGCGTGCAGACGATGTGAATGGCTGCAGCTCGGTGCACCCATGTGCAGGACCAGGGTCTGACACATACCACGTGTGTGCCAGCGCATTGTGGACCCATCACCAGAGCACACTGGGGCTGCATTTGGAAACGGTGAGCGAAAGGCAGGCTTGTTCCAGTGGGATGAGGTTTCTAGGTGAGAAATTTCTCGAGGAGAGTGGGTTGCGAGGTTTGTCCTCTGAACGTCCACGGCTCTTGCTACTTTTTGAGGCTTTCCTTTCATCTCTTTTCAGCAGGTCCTGCCGCTCCCCGTCTGAGCAGGAATGCCTGCTGGGGACACCATGGGCACTGTAGCTTTGCAACGCAGGCTGAAGGGCTCTTCTAAGTCAGAGCATTGCTAACTCGGGTCAGTGCAGACACCCTCCCCTGCATACCCCATGGCCTCACATTTCACGTCTCAGCTCATCCCTGACCATGTCTCGCTGACAGAGTTCCTGTTGCAGCCCTGTCCAGCTCCAGCCATCTCCCCGAGATGCTAAGGAGCTGTCGGTGGGGGGAACCGGGGCTTGGTTGCGTGTGTGCAGGGATATTGTGGGGCTGGGAGATGCCTGGGTTTCTATGAGCAAGCATGTCCCCTGCCCACAGTGTCCTCAGCACCAAGTACTGGCACAAGCAGATGGGTTGGTGTCACAGAGCCAGCCCCTACCAGCAAATACCACGCAGTTACCACAGTTATTTCCTACTGTGCAGGTGCCGGAGCCCTGCCAGTGCTGCTCCCCAAGCCGCTCGCCAGCTGCAACACGCAGGCAGTGACCCAGAGCTCCCCAGCCAGCTACCTGCACCGCTGCTGGCTGGACCTCAAAATCCTCAGCCCCCGGCCAGGATCACAGCACCACACCCACCTGCACTGGGGGAGCAAGAGGCCCCAGGGAGAGGCTGGGGATGGCAGCACCAGCCCGGTGGGGGCTCATTAATTACAGTGATTATATGGAGAGAGGTGATTATATGGAGCATCCTCCCCCTGCCCATGCTTCCCCGCTCCCTGCTCCAGTTTCTCATCCTTCTCTGAAATAAACTCCTTTTGGGCTGAAATTTGCCAGGCATGGCTTGGCTCCAAGGGGAATTCTTGAGGAAAGTTTAAGGAAAATTGGTTCAACCATTTTTGAGTTATTCAAGTGTGAATAAGCAATTTCCCCATGTGCTCCGTTCAGAAATTTTGTGCTTGGGTAACTCAGACCTCTGGAATCACAGAATAAATGAAGTTTCTGCATCTCACTCAGTCGACAGGCTCGGGTATGGTGTCTCCAGCAGGGAGGATTTCCCAGGAGTAACTTCATGGGGAGACAGCAAATCCTCCCACCCTGAGTCTGGCCTTTGGTTAAGTTTCTCAGCATCTCCATCAGCTCCCCCTTACCCTCCTTGCCCACTTGCACAGCACCATAACCCAGTGCACACGTTAGAGGTGCCAGCTTCGTTGCTTGCTTCTCCATTGCTCATCTGCTTGAGCAATGGTGTGTCCAAACCAACAACTTTTGCTTCTTTGCTCAGACTTCGGTATTTTCCATCATGGCAAACCCCCTTTCTTTTGCTTTGCTCCCCAATCTCTTCCTTTTACTGGAAGAATGCAATGTCCCACTTGATGCTTCTCCTGTCCTTTGCAGAGATTTATCACAGTCATATGTCATGTCTCATCTTAAATTAGCATGCTGGCTCTCTCAAGCATAGCTTTTCCCTTCAGGACCTGTGCCCAGTGGTGCTGGGGCACTACAGCAGTCCTCAGGGCACAGCGTCCTGGCAAGGCTCCCATTGCAGCTCCCATAGGGTGCCAGCATTCCTGCAACTGGAATGGATCATCTCCAAATTTTCATCAGAACAGGATGAGCTCAGGCTTGTGCCATTCTCTCTGGACAGGGCTTGCTAAGGTAAATGACAGAATCACAGAGTCAGAGAATGTCAGGGGCTGAAAGGGACCTCAAAAGCTCATCATCTATACCAGATCACACAAGAATCANTCCAACAGGTCAATCCCCAAACTACACTGATCCCTGGGGTTGTTCATTCCCAGGTGCAAGACTCTACACTTGTCCTCGTTGAATTTCATCAAATTTCTTCCTGCCCAGCCCTCCAGCCTGTCCAAGTCTCACTGAATTCTTCTGAGACAAGGAAGTAAAATGACCATTCACCACTCTGCCGGACTTGTGCAGCAGAAGGAGGTGATACAGACATGCTCTGCATCCATCCACATAATTGAAAGGACAATCATGGCCAGACCAAATAACCTCCTCAATTCCTGCTCCTACCAGGAGCTGCAGAAAAGGTAGCTGTGAGTATGGGCCTGCAGCTGCTCCCTCACACCTGCACAGAGCTAGGACCACAACTACATGGAAAGCGAATTTCTGGGGCAGGTTTCTGGGGCAGAGAGCACTGCAGTGAGGTGCCGTTTGCAGGTGGCTGCAGTGGGGCTGCTCAGATGACTGTTCTGTGGGGATGAGACTGCCTGGAAAGATGCACCTAGCCATGCATCCCCTGCCCTAGGGCCTGTTGGAGCTTTCGATCACCCTAGAGACCAAGGGCATCAACCTGCATCGAAATCAGGGTCTTCAGTGATTTTGCCCACAACCAAGGCCAGTCCTCCTTAGGCATCCAAGGAGGAGATTTTCCATGCGGCAGAGGGCCAGGACAGGTCACAGCCTGTGTCTCCTGCCCAGCACTGAGAGGATGTATCTGTCCCGAAGGATGTGGCAGTGCCATCTCCAGCCACGTGGGCAGAGTCTGTCCCACACAAGCCCCCAGAACCTCTCCATGGCAATGGCAGAAGAGAATGGGGAGAGGACTGAGGCACTTCAGGCCAGAGGCCATGGCAGCATACATGACAACTAGCATTGTCTGCCCTGAGTACCACGGTGGAAAAGGCATGCTGGAGGAGGGAGGAGGGGGTACTGAAGGAAGTCACTGCAGGGTGCTCCCTCTGTGGTGTCACCCTAGCCAGGATATCAGCACCATGGTAGGAACCATGGTGTGGTGGAGATGGGATGAGACTGGGTGGGATGTAATACGATGGGACAGGGTGCAGTGAGTGGAGTGGGATAGTATGGTTGTGATGCATGAATTTGGCTAGTACAAGATGGTGTGAGATGGAATGGCACAGGGTGGGATACTTAAGGTCATGGATAGGATGGGACAGGATGGAACAGTGTGGGATGGGATGGGATGGGAAGCAATGGGACAGCAATGGTAAACCGAACTGGCAGTGGTGGGCCACCGAGAGGGGCTTACACGTCCTTCAGAACACACAGTTGCAGCCTTGAGCACGCACTCGCACCCGGTGCAGACCGAGGCAGGCCGGACCGGGCCCACGGGCAGGCCGAAAGTGCGGCCCCTTTAAGAGCCCAGTTCCTCGGGCGACCGCTGGGTGGGGCGCTCTCCTCGCCCTGCATCTCCCGCGCTGGGGCGGGGCTACAGTGGGCGCGCCAGGCAGCGCCCGCCCCCTCCAATTCATCTTTCCGCCAAGGCTCCGCCCCACGGTCCACCGCCGCCCAATGGGCACCGCGTTCACCGTCGCCATGGGCG